>ML787640.1:275509-295356 GCA_009831015.1 Picea engelmannii | reverse complement strand
TTTCTTTACTACAACACTAAATGCTTTTGGAATTGAGCATATACAGTGCGTGGCTATCTTTGAAACAAAAGACTTCCCTGGGTTGATAATTTATGTTTCACTTAGTTGTTTAAAATTAATTAAGCAATTATAGTGTCCAACAAAAGCTAGGGCGTAGTTGGAAGAAAGAGTTGATCTAAGAAAATCTAATAGAAATGAATAAAGATATGTTATTCCTATGCATAGAAATAATTTTTGGAATAATAAGTGGATGCAGGAACCTAGAAAGAATTTTTGTAGATTGCAGGTCCAACATTGTGATCCTAGTGTGCAATACAGAAGAAGTTGGGGAACATACAAGAAAAAAAGAGGGTTGACATTTTGTTATAACTGCAGAAGGTCGGGACATCTTGCTAAGGAATGCCCTAGTACATGTCCTATTTTTATTTGTTGTAAGATTGTTGGTCATGAGGTTGAGGATTGTCCAAGGATGATTGCTAAAGTTGAAAGAATGAACATGAGACAAGAAAAATATGAAGGAAATCAAGAGACTAAGAGCATATTAGAGAATCATAAAGAGAAACAATCAGACAAATCTCAGACTATATTATAACAATTTAAAGAAGCAATGAATGAGCACAAAGATCTCAGTTTACCAGAAATCCTGAAAGTAAAATAACGCATAAGTACAAGAATAGAAGACTTCGACATAGACTGTGTCTTGGATGAAGAAACACAAGTGAATATTATGATAGAAGACACTTGGGAAATATTAGGAAAGACCATTATGATACCTTAATTGGGAAGGATAGGCTTGTTTAAGGGTAATATGATAACTTTATGTGGAAAAGTTACTAATGTACCTATTATTATCCATGGAACATCGACTGAAGAGTAATTTGAAGTCATTAAGTTTGTTGAGAACAGCACCCCTTTCCCACTTCTCCTAGGTATGACTTGGATTGAGAAGGATCAAGTCAGAAGAAAAGTAGAGGAAGAAGCTATAGAAAATAAAAAGAAAGAACTAAGGGATTTCATAGCTAGAAAAATAACTCGACTAATAGAAGAACGAGAGAATAAGTTGAAGCAACAAAAGGAAAGAGAATTAGCTGTCAAGGTTGAAATAATGCAAGAAGGTTGGAAGGACCTATCCATGCAATAAAGAAGTACACCCAACTAGGAATTAGTAAGATAAGGAATATCAACTTCGAACCCTTTGAGAGCACATCAGCAATGCGAAGTCACTACACTAAGAGAAGATAAGAATAAGAATGGAAAGAGGAATCCAGAAACAGTTAGAGAGAATCAGATCACGGGAAAGAAGGCAAGGAAGCTTAGTAAAAATAAATCTAAGATGGAAAAGCTATAGGAAGCTACAGAGACTAGATGGAAGACTTCACAGACTGGAACGTTGCAGGAGGTAGGTTCGCAGGATTTGAACCTCGCTAGAACAGCAGGACTGCGCAGACTGGGACTTCTCCCTGGAAAAGTTATATGACCATTGGAGGCATCCCGACCGTTAGAAAGATGCTCCAGAATGGATATAAAACACATTTATGGTTGAATGGACCGCTTTTGGGACGTTGAGACTACGTCACAATGGACAGATTCGCATTGATGGAAGCATTCCTACCCGTTGGAAGAATCTGTTACGAGGCCCAGCTTATTTAACTTGTCCATTGTCACGTTGAGACCAATTTTTTCCACCTATGATTCATTGAGCTAATAGAGAATTGATTGTGTGATGAGCTATGTTTTCAGAAACTAGACGTCGATGTTCGTCAGTCTACCCTGCTTATCTGTTCGCCTACCCTGACCTCTCTGTTAAAATTGAGAATGTTGGGAGAACCTAATGAATTAAAGAAGTTTGTCAAGGAGTTCCTCAAGATGCAAATGGGTGATAGGACATTATCTGAAGGTGTCCAGGCATCGTCGACCAGGGGATTATAGGCTTCCCCTTCGATGGGACGACGTTATGGCCATACTAACCCTGCAATCGAGCAACAAAGTAAGCATCGTGATGATCTGGCTAATGCGAAGTTGATCCCGTCGATCCTACAAGAATACATTCCAACTTTGGCTAGTGCGGTTAACCATGACAACATTCCACAAGACTACAAGCACACTCTATTCACCGTGTACATTTTGAAAGGAATACACATAGTAGGAAGACAACTAGGACAGATCCCATTGCTGAAGAACAACAACTTCAACCTAGGCGACAGAAAGAACTATATTATGCTAGAACCCCACTGATACTTGAAGAAGTCCATTGGGAAGAAGCCTCACCTCATTTTCCAACCATGGATTAACGCACTGGCGCAGTCCACTATGATGAAAGTGATGAAGATTCCCCATTTTGGCCATCACTAGGAGGTTAATGCTTGTGTTAAACTCCTATTGTCATGTTATCATGGTGGATACATGTGGCTCAATCGGTGGATTACTCTAGATTTTGCATTGATCCACCAGATTACAGGGTTAAGCATGCAGGGACCTGATCCTCAGCAGGTTTATCTAGGGAAGGCCTCAGACCACTCCCTGGCACAATGCATCAAGGAAGCATACGGTGAAGTTGAAAAAGGAAAGCGAGGCTACAAGGTATCCTCTATACAGTATGGTGCAATGTGCCTCACTTGCCAACTCATAGATGGAAAGCTCGTAAGGAAGAACCACCCCACATAGGTCACCAGGTTCGTGGTGGACCTCACAGGAAAATGTGTGGAGGGAATGCAGATGAATTGGGCGAGTTACCTCGTCAATGAACTGGAGAAATACTGTCGCGAAGCTCAAGATTTGGGATACGAATTCCACTTCAGTTTGTGATTGTGTTGATCACATTTGTCGCTTGGAAAATGCCTGAAGGAGACACCTTTCTGGAGATTGAACCATCAGAGTCATTGACCATGAGGTTTTCCACCTTGTGGTACACCAACGACATGACAAAACAATGGCAGTCGAACATTGTGTTTCATGCCTATTATTAGCAACTGAAGGTTTCCATCGATTCATTCCTATGCATGACACTGCGCACCTTGCACTTGTACAGACCGATAGCAAATTTCTCCACAGATCCACATTTTATCTAAATCATTGCTCACAAAGACGAGAACAAGGAAGAGTTATAGTATTACTACAAATTAACATATGAAGACATGGAGCAGATTACCAAGGAATGGTCGGAGGAGTTCCTCATACCCGTCGTTGATGTAGAACTCTCTGACATTGACACCATAGGAAGACACATGGTCACCCGAGTCGATCATGTCAGACAGTCCAGTGGGACAAAGAAGAAGAATAATCAGGAAGAAGTCTAGAATATAGAGACTGATGAGGAGGACAACGCCTCTGAAGAAAATGGCTCTAGCTCACTAGGAGGAGGAGTAAATGGAGCAGATGTACAAAGATGAGGGGATGAGAAAGGAGAAGGTGAAGCTACACTACCTCCAGATCCCCCTACTAAAACAGTAACACCGCAGAAGAGGAAGGTTTCTTCATAGAAACCTTCAGCAAGAAAGAAGACCCACGCTAGTAAGCCCCAATTAGAGGCCATGATCATAGAGGAAGACATCAGTTTGGTCTGCGGAGCCATGGAGGATTCTTATGAGGACATCTTACAAAGATATGGAGCAAAGCAGGAGGAGTTGTATGGAAGGATAGAGAAGGAACTGAAGGAAATAGAGCAAGTTATTTTTTTGGTCTGCGCAGTACCTACTGCGCCCCCCTTGTCACAAATTGCAGAATTGGGGGATGAGCCGACCCAATTGAGAAGACTTGCATATGTGACAGTGGCTCGACTTCAGAAATTCCAAGAAGAGAAGGATAAGGCTACATAAGCATTGAAATAAGAAAAAGAGGAAGTCTTAGAGAAATTACAATTCATGTGGTACTGTGTAACCACTTATGAAAATGAGAAAGAAGAGTTTGAGGTGATGCTCTAGAAGGAACAAGCAAAGATACGAAGAGAAAAGGACCAGATTCTCACAGAGAATACTACGGACAAAGAAGCGGTGAATAAGGCATGTCGCTCTGTGCCAGGCTTGGCATAGGATGAATAGGATTCGGTTGAGTTTCAAGTGGTGAAGCTCGCTTAGACCATCCAACAACTTCAAGTGAGGATAATAGAGTTGGAGATCCAATCAGTATTGAGCACCCCATAGGAAGTGCACGATCAGAGGGAGGAAGCCGCTAAGAACACAGCAATAAGGATAAGGGCCCTTACCTCAGAGTGAAAACAACTGAGCGATAGAAGTGCACAGACTTATGAATGCCTCGCAGAAGATCTAGAGCTAAGGAAACTAGAAGCGTAGTTACAGGACGCGTAGTAGCAGGCATTCTCCGTGCAGGCACAGATGAAGTTACTCACTGCAGTCAAAATAATGAAGAGATCTCATGAAAAACATGCAGTGCAGTAGAAAATTATTTCCATCTAGGGTAGGGTAATGGAAGTCATGCAGAAGCTACAACCAGTGTAGGATGAATCCTGCAAAGTGTTCGAAGAAATTGAGGGACAAGGCTCGCAATTGGACCAAGTTGTTGCATCAGTAGAACAACGCCTAGAAGGGCCTGTTACAGAGAAGATGATATAGGAACTCATTGAGCAGAAGGCTTAGTAGAAGAAACAAGTTGTGACAGCTCGAGTGAATATCGAGGCCTTCTAAGCAACATTACCTAGACCTGAGTGACTCGGGATGAGTCACAGGTGAGTGTTGGGGGCATGTTGGCCCTCGACCAAGTTTTGAGGAAAACTTGGTCAGGTTTGACCACTTTTCGACATCAACACATTGGTCAAGAAAGGAGTGCCTAGGTGGAGCTGAGATCGTAGATCTCACTTATTTTGTGGGCTATGTGGACCCAGTAAGGGGCCCCTAGGGTTTTTTTAATGGGTTTTTGGATTTCAGACCATGGGGTTTACCCATGATTAGGCCTTTTTGTAAGGGATTGTAAAAGTATAAATAAGCAAGAATGCATTGTATAAGAGAGTGGATAGTCACAGTAGCTAAGTGCAAGTAGTTCTAAGCTACTTTGTGCAACAAAATGTGTGTGCAAGGCTCTATGCTCGGTAGAGAAGTTGGCTCTATACCTTGACCTAGTTTTGGGAAGGAGGATCTAGTGCTCGATGCACAGATCTCTTGTCTGGTGTGAAGCTCGGCTCTGTGGCTTAGTGCACAGGAGCATTTGAATGTAAGAGATTGAAGAATAATAAATAAGACAAAGCGGTTGGTGGATGTAGCCCCACACTGGGGTGAACCACGTATATCTTGTGTCTTTGGTTTGCTTTGTGTTGTGTTGTTGATGTTATGAATTTGCTCTATGCTTTTCTTATTATGTATGATAGATAGATATGTTGATGCTTAGTGCTTACGTGTGTTAATGATGAATGAATGCTAGATATAACCTAATGATATGTGATAAGTGTTTGAATTTCTTAATCTTTGATGTTACTACACCGATCTCTATTAGGGTATGTTCTGTGATGTTATTAAAGCTAATGAACTAATGCATATCACCTTCTAAGTGTTAATAGAGTACTTTGTGAAGTGTTATTATCACATATATGTGTCCCAGCTTGGTTACAGACACCTGCATCTTGTAACCCCCCTACTTCTACCTCGGGTGAGACTTCGCCTACTTCGCAGGTGTTTACGAAAGGGTTGGTAGTTAGGGTTTTGTTGGTGTGTTGTTGAAGAGTTGAACCCTGGGTCTACCCCTGTGCCAAAAAATGGACAAGTGAATATCCTAGTGTGGGTTCTCCCATGCACTTCCATGTCTTCTTAGGTAACACATTTACTTTAGATCCCAAGTATAGTATAATATCACCCATAATGAAATCCCCAATATTAGCATTTAGTCTGATTTCCTTGCTCGTCCTTGTTCTTGTATGGAGATTATTTACTATTTTCCGCTCTAATTTCCCTGATGCCTCTGTGTTACATCTTTCTAGTGTATTTTGTAAGATGTTGACATATGATGGATCCTTTAATAACTTAACACAAGATTGCAGAAAAGTGTTTATGTTACTTTCTCTAAAGGTTGTGTTTCAGTGGTGTGGTCCATTGAGGAGGGAATTTATTGTTATGTTTGTGATTATGTTGTGCAAATGATGTAGACGCAACATTTTTCTTGAGAAACTCTTGTCTTTCCTCCTTGAATGTTTCCTTTTCTTTCTGTGCATCAAATTGCTTTTGTGGTTCAGTATTCTGTTGGATTACTAAGAGGGGGGGTGAATCAGTAATAGAGAAATTATAATCCTTTTTAACCAAATAATCCAAATGTTATATCAATTTAGAATTATCATCCAATAATGAAAAATCATACACATACATAGTACACCAGTGTTTTACGTGGAAACCCAAAGTGGGAGAAAACCACAGAATACTTTTTCGTATATGTCTTGAAGAATTACATTCATTGGAAGCACTAACTTCCTTTGTTTTTCAACTGAAACTGGAAGGAGGCTCCAACCCCCTAGTTTCTCAGGCTACAACCTGAGGGAAGCTCCAACTCCCCAATTCTCTGGCTACAACCAAAAGGAGGCTACAACCCCCTATGTTCTTAGTCTACAACTAGAAGGTGGCTACAACCACCTGTCCTTTCCCCTTCCAACCACCTTGAAGTAGAAGTAGAATGATGGAACCACTGTCACACTATCACTGTGAGATATACCGCTGTAAACATGTACCAATAAACATGAACCATGCATCAACCATGAATCAACCTGTACCTGAACCTGTAATCAAATTGTACCATAAATAAGTGCATCCAACCTTGTACCAAGTATGTACCAATCATGTGTCAACTACTCATAAACTATGACTCATCAATATGTACCAACATCATCAACTATACACCTCATGTATTTGCAAACTCATCAACTACTTGTCTCAACCATGTACCCAACATGTACCTCAACCAAAATCCCTCATCAATTTCATCATCCAAATATGATTTGTAACTATGTAATAGAATTGGTGTATACGATCACATACCTACAAACCTTCCTTAACTTTAACAACAAGAGACTAGCATTTTCATCAAACTTTCTTTAGTCTCACATGACTACTTTTGGATTAGTCAACAACCCTAACTTCAAATAATCATAACTATGTACCTGTAATGAATAAAGATCTGAAAATGATACACAATGTTCTTCAGTGTGTTTTATGAAATTCCTCCAGGTTTCACTACTTGGAACCTATCAGAAAAGGAGTTATATCAAAAATGGCATACCTTGCTGAATTTTGGCTTATTCTAGAGAGCGACCTTGTAGAGCGTGCCCCGCACGGAATATTTGTTGAATGGATGTGAAAATGTTACACAGAATACTACAGACTATACTCTAACTAAAACATGTGGTCTTACTGAATTTGTATCACTTATGAAGAAGTTATGACATTGTTACCCGAAACACCTATTTTAGACTAGTTTCAGGACTAGTCACAAACCCTATTTTCCACGGAGTGTAACTCCAAAAATACAATGACCCACAAGATGAATTGTCTACGAAACATACTTGGATATGTTTCCTCAATGACATAGAAATTTCACTATCTGAATCACTCTATTAAAAAAAATATTGTGAAAATGGTGAGATGACCTGTAAATAACATACCTTAGAAAGCATCATCAAAAGAATTTATCCTCCCTTGAATTTCATCCTTATTTTCTTCACCTTCCCTCTGAAATTTGGCTTAGATATCCTTTGGTTACCTCAAACACCTATATATATTCAATATGCTCAAGTGTGATCTAAAATGAGAGATCCTTGCCTCTTATTTATACTCTCTAAGTAGCTTCCTTAAAAACATCTTCTAGGTCACTTTGCCCACTTTCCTTATTTTAGGGTTAACCCACTTCTAATTTCTCCATTAAATTTATTATTTAAATAATTTATTTTGTATTCACTTTGCATTATAGTATACTCATCACTTCACTTTATTATTTACCTTCTAAAATCTCTTAAACCACTTTGACTACTTTGACCTTTTGGGGCTTCTAGATGACATATGAGGGTCCTCCAGCTTCGTAAGGCCATAACTCTCAAACCATGAGGAGTTATGCGATGTTCCACATACCACTAGAAATGGAATGAAATGTAATATCCATATAGAAAAGTATTACCTACAAATATATCAAAACTCATACCATTATCTATCAAACAAACTTGGGTCCATTACCCAAACCTGGGTTCTCCAACTTCTCATGGCCATAACTCTCTAACCGTGAGGAGTTATGTGACGTTCCACATACCACTAGAAATGGAATGAAAATAAATATCCATATAGGATAGTTTCACTAACAAATTCATTGACCTTCATCTCATTATTCCACAAATAAGTATGGGTTCTCTAACCATACTTCTAGGATAACTCAATCTTCAAAGCGTCTTCCCGTGAGGGCTTTCACCATAAGGGGACCACTTTGGAGTTCATCCATTTGTACTTATTATCAACCATGACAAGAAAATAATGAGTCATCTTTACATCAAACAAACTTGGGTCCATTACCCAAACCTTTTTGCTACCGAGCTTTCTTCAAGGGTTGACATCAATGACAACCAACCTTAATTATTATATTCTTCTTCATCCATTGGTGTTGCATTGGATCTTGTCTTAATACGTCGAATTTCTTCCTAGCTTGTCCTCGTGTGACTATATCGATGTTTCTTCCATCATCCCTGGCTTCTGCAGAAATACATTGTACATTCTGGTTGTTTTGGTTCCTCTTTTCTTGGATCTTTCCCAAGAGTGTTTTACAGTCTTCTATGTCATAGTCTGTTGCGCGACAGTACATACATGTCATTGGTGGAAGTGGACACTGTAAATGTGTTGAACCACCACATAATATATCTAGATAAAAAATGATACACACATTTGCAGAGATAATTTGAGAAAGAAGAAGAAGGACAGAAAGAATGAAAGAATTCTCATTAACCATTTTGAATAATGAATAATTTAAACATGATATACTCTTTATAACTCAATGAGTGCACACTGGAGGAGAATCAATGCACCATAATGGTGATCTAGATTGATCTAGACACACACCAGCAGTTACGGGAGTGAACTGCCACCTAGTCTATTCTCTCCGACAGTTACGGGAGTGAACTACCACCTAGTTGAGTTAACTAGTCAACTAGTCTTCAGTTAACTGACTAAACAAAGAGTAGTGAGGAGTTAACTCAGGGAATCAAGAGTAATGCAACAATATGGTGATGATTCCAAGGCAAGTGCACATTATATGGTGATGATCCCAATGTTGCATGGTGACAAAACTAATGCAGCATCTAAACTCAACTCAACTAGTCAAACTAAAGTGTCAACTGAAAGAGAATATTCTCCAGGTGGAATATTCTCCACTAAAATATAGGAGACTAGATAATGACTAATTATGACTAATAAACAAGGAAAAAACTTAGGAAAAATAAATCCTAGGTGTGTGTGAAGTAACTCCAACAGACACTCCCTTGCATAATGTCTTGGCTATTGAAAGTTATGGCACACTACTGGGCCTCTACCTTGTCCAAATCCTCCTCTACCTCATCCTCCACCTCTGTATCCACCTTGATCTCCTTGCATTGCGTGGGGTTATACTGTGGTTGTGCATTGTTGTATTATGGCTATGTATTATTATACTGATGTTGTGCATTGTTATATGGTGGTGGTACCGAGTTAAAATGAGGTGCAGCTTGTCCTGTCATCATTTCTTCTTGCACCCTATAAGTATCTGAAGTTATTTCTCTCATCAACTCCATCGTCCTACAATCTTTGTCATCATGACCCACTGACTTGCAAAAATTGCAGTATGAAATTTTGGGTACTGTCTTATACTTCTACATCATTGGACAATGATATGGATCATGCCCATGTGTTTCAAAAATCTCGCACCATGGTCATCCTGTTGGCAAAGGGTTTGGTACTCCTATTTCCATGTACTGCGTGAAAGTTGGACATTCATTCTTATGGTGTCATTATGTCCTACATGTGGTACACCAAACAAATTGTTTTTTCTCTTTTCTCTTATTCTAGTTAAGTTGAAATTTTAGGTTCTTTAGATCCTCCTTCATATCCTCTATTGTTGGATCTTTCATCTAATACTGGTTCTCTTCTAGTTGTAAGGATGCATGCAGAGCCTCTTCCTGAGTTTGAAATTTTTGTTGTCTTAAGGGGTATTTCAAATGTGGTAATAGTGAGTTCACAAATAAGTGCCTATGTTGCATGTCAATAATTGCATACTTCAACTTACCTTTCAAGTGTTTAAACCTCTGATCAATCTCCCAAACAGACACACATGGTTTTTTCCTGATTTCAAGCATTTCATTCATGTACTGGTCCTCTGAGTTGGGCTTCTAAAATTCATTTATAAGTAATTTTTTCACGTCTGCAACCGTCCTTGTTACTCCTGGTGAATTGTTTACATCTGGGCTCATGTACTAGTCCAGTGCATGGTCTCTTAGCGTGATAGCTAACTGTTCAAGTTTTGTATCCTCATCTATGATCTTATTTTCTTCCCAAATCTTCTCACAGATAAATAAGTGCTTTTTAGGGTCCTCCGATGCCTCTCCCTGAAATTCTGGTAACCTGATCATGGGATCATGTCCTGCCATTTTGAACTGTGTTGAACTACTACCTTCACGCGTTGTAGACATTTTGTTGTTACTTCCTGAACTGGCTCCACCAATTGATGCTCCTTGAATGGAATCTTGTCTTGTCATTCTTCTACCACTAAAATTTGGTTGTCTATATGCTAGTGTTAATTCTGGTGTACTAGTCGCACACGGGGTTATAGTTTCCACACTTACATTGATCTGGATTGGAGTTCTGCCTTTTGTTCCTACCCTTGGACCTCCTGTTTTCCTTTCATATGTTGCGTGTAGGATTTCCTTAATATTCTCCATAGCTCGGAGATCATCTACCTCTTCCTCGTCGCTTGACAAGCCCTCTCTATCAGCTATGGATCTCTTCTTGTTATTCATCTTATATTGGTAGGGTGCTCCACTGCGTTTATTTCTAGTTGTTTCCATTATCTAATTTATCTGGTCTTCCTCCATCATGATTAGGTCCATGGCCTCCTTATTATTTCCCTTATCCATTTTTTCCTCCATTTCTCCACCTCTTGTCATTGCTTCCCCCATTCCCCCATGCATGCAGGGAAGTTTAGTTGTTTGATTCCATGGTCATCACACTGTTGTTATATAATAAAATCTTGATTGAAGTATACAATGATCTTATATACCTACCCCTGGTTCCTTTTAGAAAATCCTGCTCTGCTGCGTTATAAGACTTTGTGGTATCTAATGCAAATTCGGTGATAAACCCTACAACAATATAGTCTAACCAGAAATCTACTACGTGCGTACATTTTTTGTTAACTTGTTGTAACTGTGTGATCTACATAGGATTGCACTCCAGTTGTTTGATTTAATTTGTAGGGTGGTTTTATTTTAACCTCAATAGCCACTCCTGCAACAAATGCAGGAAATTGCAGAAAATACCTCATGCATGTCACTAAACACATATTTGTCAATATATTTACATGGTGTTAACTTAGGGTTTCTTTTATCCTTCTACACAAACTCAAGTTCCTTTTTTTTCAACCATCTTTCAATCTCCTCCTTCATTGGATTCCATGGTCTGAACATTCCCTTCTATACTTTCATTTTTTGTGTGATTCTTCCATGGATCTCGTCCACTCAATCCTATGCAATTCCGGTCAACAATGGAACCATTTGTTGGTTTATATATCTCACTTCTACTTCTTGGGTTGACCCAGGTTCATATCTCAACATATTTCCAAAAAACAACTCTAAAACTATCAGCCTTCCTGGTAAACCAAAAGGCAACACAGCACACAGAGTGAACTATGCAGTCTCACCCGAGATAGCTTTATGGGTGACTTCAATTCTCAAGTGCTTGCAGTCTAGGAATGAGTGGAGATCTGGGAATGTATTTTATCTTATTCATGCATTAATATTTGTTATTCATTCAAGTATTCCTAGGATTCATTCATCTTTAGTCTCATGCGTGCATTCTAATACATCTAGTGAATCATTCATTCATAAAATAAACATTGACAGAAATTAAACATGCAATAAATATCACATAGGACACATTTTTTACCATGGTTCACCCCCTCCAGGGCTATGTCCACAAATATTAGGCTTCTCTACTCTTGTATTCAGTTTGTTGCAAAATATGGTGTTGCGCACATTACATCTTCCATCATACAATCATGACGAGGTTTAAGAACTTTTGTGAGGAATACTAGATAACACTAGGATCTTCAACCTATGATCTAACCCTCAAAATCTACCTCACTTGAATCGTTTACAACCTTATTACCACGATATCTAAACTACCACCAATCGAACCCCTAACCAAGACCTCCTAGGTCTTTATTTATGCTATTTTTTAGGCTTATAGTCGTTACAATCTTTTTCACAAACCCTAACCCTATCATAGTTAGGCTTGCATGTCTTTTGTCCTTGCATGATGCTCCTCTTGCATGCTTATTTTCCTCATGCATGCTTCTTTTCCGCATGTGTGCTTCTTTTCCTCATGCATGTTTCTTTTCCTCATGCATGTTGCTTTTCCACATGCATGCTGTTTTTCCTGCCAACTATTCTTCTCCAAAATTAGGCATGCACTCAAAATAGGCCTGCACCCAACAAAAACCAAGAAACATAATATTGGCACTCAGAAAGCACCCAAGATGGCCATCATTGGATATTATTTGGATAAAGAGACAATCAATCAGGTTGTGGACCTCCTCAAGGAATATGAAGACTTGTTTCCTCGAAGCTTTTCTGAATTGAAAGGAATTGCAGGATCCCTTGGGGTTGTTGGTCTTGAGATTAAACTTAAGGCTCAAAGAGTAATGTCAGGCATCAAGAAAGTTTAAAGAGAGTGTTTTTTAAAAGTGATTTTTCTACCTTAGTTATATGAGAAAATTCCTTAAATGAAATTAACAGTATGGCAGTGCAGAGCCCATATTTTGTGTCTAAGTCAAAATTGTAATATCGAATGGTGTGAGAGAAAAATAAAAAACTGTTAAACAAAGTAAGGCATCAATTGTTGAAGAGTCTCACCTTGTTGGAGTAGAATAAAATAGATAGTGTAACCTTGAATAAAGTATAAAATACAGTAATCCACACAGCTCGCAGGTCTTGATTTACTCACAGTAAATTCAGAGGAAAAACTTCTTACTTAACAAATTACTGATGTAATGCAATTACAGTAGTTGTTGTACTAAATTGAAATCAAACATTTATCAAGGAATTTCTTAGAGAAATGTTGAGATATGGAGAAACAGAAGAAACACATAACCCAAACTAAACAAAATTTGGAATATTTGTCTGCACTTGTATTAATACTCAATAAGGAGAGTTTTCTCTATTACATTTGGCAAGAAGCAGCCCTTAATAGATATTCAATCTATGTATTTATACAAAACTGTCACAACTCAAAACGGTTGAACTTATCATAATTAAAAATAGCAAATATTTGAAATAAGAAAACAATGCATAGAAAATGATGAGCTTCGCTAGCAATCTCTTCGTCTGTTGGTCGAAACGCTTCATTTCCTCATTCCTTTAGGTTGGACATATATGTTGTCTGATCTTCCTAATAATTTGGCACAATGCCCTGGTCATTGTAGTTATGTTGCCATCTGTCCCTTCAACAACATTCAGTAATGTGATGACATTTACTCATATGCTCACCATTGTTCTTTCCTTTCCATGCTCGATGCATTGGTTGCATCTATCTAAAAATTCCACCACTATCTTTGATGGCTCAATAGTTTCATTTACCTCGAAAATGTACAATTTATTTTCCACTTGAGGTAGTCTTTCTTTGATTCTTTTCACTTCTTGATTCAAGGTCTGGAACTGTGAACTTAGGTTCACTAGCCACTTATTAATATTAAGGAGGTCAATATGACTCATTTCCTGAATGGCTTCCATAGTTTCTTCTTTGTTCTTCTTAGAATTATGCTGGTTTGTTGCAATATTGATTTTCCCCAAGGCCTCCATGATATTTCTTCCCTCAAAATCAATCAGTTTTTTTTCTAAGGATGATAACGCTTCTTGACAAGCGTCTTTCACCTCCTGAGCTAATCTCTTACTATTTGCTAAATTTGTTTCCCATACCTTCAGGGCCATATCGCCTCTTATTTTTTCAGAGGGGGACAACCAAGGAAAATCAGGGACATTATCCCTTTGTGACAATATGATGGCCTCTTGAAACTTAGCTTGGGTTGAGCGAGCTTCTCCTTCTTTAATATAGATATATTTTAGAGAAAGGTCCACTGTCTAGTAACATTTATGGATGGCATCGACCTTCATGAAAAGGTCTTGCTGGGCCATTTCTAGTCTTTCATTTACCTCCATGGCTTGAGTTTCAAAATATGATATCTCTATTGATGTACCTTCGGACAAGTCTAACCTAGCTTGCAATTGCTTTATTAGCTCCTCTTGTTGAGTGAACAATCCTTTGTTGGCCTGTGAATTCTGATGGAGATCCTCGAGGTTAGTCTGTAGTTGTTGAATTTGATGCCTGTCATAAGCTCCGATCTATTCAAAACATTGGTTCATATTATTCTTCACAGTATGTTCCAGATTCAGTATTTGATCTTGTAACTGCCCTACCAATTTGTTTTTTTGTTTTAGCTGCTCCGCCAAATTTTCTACAAACCACTGAATTGTAGTGGAAAAGGAACCTAATGAACCTGCCACATCCTTCGTGAATTCTGAATCATCGCGATCATTTCCATAGTATAAAATTCTTTTCCTTTTGGTTATTAACCCATCCTTCTGTTCAGTTTCTTATTTGACAATGGCCCTATTTTTCTTGTTGAAGGAGAAGTCTGAATGAGGCATCTCTTCGGGTGAAATTGGGGTGAGATCACCTATAAAAATGGCTTCAGAACTGGGATTTCCGAAACTAGACTACAACAGTGTCAATGAAGTAATAGGGGTACCGATCTTCGTGGACGGTTGTTGATCAACAGTATGAGCATCAAATGTGGTTGGTGTCGAAGGAGATGTATCCTTCCCTTTCTTTAGGAAAGCTTCGAGCTGAGCCGATGCCTGAGGGCCTAATGGACTTGATAATGAAGCTTCCAATTCCTGAGTTAAAACTTCGGCACCCTTTGGGTTTTCCTCAACATCCTGTTTACCAAATCTCCCTAGTTCAAAACCCGGAGCTACAGATTCTTGTGTAGGCGAAGTGGCTACTAATTCTCCCTGTAATACTTTCAGCAAGTTGTTTCGTCTGTGTCTTTGAAAATTGAGGAAACTGGCCTATTGATCTGGGGACAAGGTTTGGAATTTGTTCATTACTTCCTCATAAGCTTTGAATCCCATGAACATTTCATCTTGTTGGGAGTGTTCATGTATATATCTCTTCATGTTGTATTGGGCCAGGTGATTTTCCACGATCTTGTGTGGGTCATGCATTTTAAATTCAATGTCAACCAACTTGACATCCTCCAAAGTTGCAACCTTCACTTTGGAGTGACCGAAGTCTAAAAGTGAAAACATACCAACCTAGAGAGGGAAGGTAGGCCATACCTTTTTATGGGCTGCTTTCAGCTCCTTTTTGATGCTCCCTGTCATTGTTTTATAAGATACTTATCGGCATACTAGTCAGTCTGGTAATTATCTTGGGAGAGCATGAGGAGGGACTGAGCATCTGAAAACCCTAATGTAAGAAAAATTTTCTTCAATGAACCAATCTGCTAATTGCCCAAATTTCCCATGATTCTATCTAAAATTCGAGGGGGTGGGCAACCATATAAGGATATATGGACAGGCACTACTACATTGTGGAAGATTTCATAGAATAAATCTTTGGCCTTTTCCTCCCACAGCTTGGAATGGTAAAAATGGATAGGTTGTGCACTGGTCGGGGTCCAGCTCCAATTCATTACTGGGAAAAGGGGTTATGAAGCAGATGGAATCCATGATATATGAAAACATGTAGAAAGGGGCAGACTGTCCCTTTGATTTAGCCAGTTTGTATTCGGTGATTTCTTTGGCCAGATTATCCGACAGCATATTGCCCTAGTTAAAAGCGTAGCCCTTGGCCACCTCATGCATAATCGACACCCCTTCCATCAGGAAGTGATTAGGACTCTTCTTCCTGAAAATTATATAGAGCATCATAGCTACATAAATCATATGGGTATCTGAAGACGATGTGGAATACATGCCATGGGCATCAGCCCTGAACTTTTCTGGATGCCCCCACCAGGACTTGATTATATCTGAATAACTCTTGTCATATTGTATGCATTCCTACTGCTCGAAATATAACATAAATGAAATATTGTAAGTATATTTAGGCTCAAGAGATAACTTATACATTACTTGGAGGTGCTCTCGTCGGAACGAGCCAACGACAACTTTATGGTGTTTGGTGATGCTCTTGGTTTGGACGTTGATGTTCTCCAAGGCCCAGCCTATCATGTCGTTATATGGCATGAGTCTTGGCCACACGGCTATCTTGTGTAGCTCTGACTAAGCTATATACTTGAGTTTAGCTTCATGAGTGTCATCCACTTCATCTCCAGAATCTTCTGGGAAATTTATAATCTCATGTTCTAGGAACTCAAACACGTGTGTCCATGATTTAACAGAGTCTATAGCACACAGCGTAGTGTCTGATAGAACGTTTGCATTCAGTTTCAAACCTTCACCAACTGCATCAGTATTCTTCATCATCTTTCGTGGTGTCATGATATTGAGAGAATCAGAATGGGGTTACCTGTTGCAAAGGACTTGTGTGAGCTTCTCAATTGGACAAAACTTACTACTTTGCAAAAGGTGAAAATGAAATTCAAAAATGAAGTATTTTTATTCACATCAGGTGCATTGATTTGAGTATACCTTTACAGACACAAAATTTATGAACTTTAATGGGAAAGTATACCTGGTGCTCCACAATCTATGTTAAAAATCATTACCATTGATTTGTGATAAATGCCATTAATATTCGACAGTTCATGTTCGGGAGTTTTGAATGAAACAAAGTTGAAATTTCCCGAATCTCGAATCTGCGAAAGGTTAATTACGAGATAATCTCTTTTAAAATATTAATTTATCATGTTTAACTTCAAGTGCTTCGGATATTCAGACTTTGGTATTTTTAAAAGTATCTCGAGAAGAAATCCTTGAAACCCAAAACTACGAAATGATTAATTATCTCTTAATCGCTTTTAAGATCTTAATTAATCATATTTAACTTCAAGTGCTTCAGAAATTTGGACTTCGGATATTTTAGGATATGATGAAAGGTAAATGTCCAAACCCCAGAGTGCGAAGTCGTTAATTATATTTTGACCAATATTAACTTAATTAATTAAAATTTAGTACTTTGGTAGTTTAGTGTTTCATTGATTTGCGAATTAGCTCTTTGTTATATTTCTGAAGGGTCGTCTCCCGTAGTGACGTGTCGAAGATGACATCATTCTATATGACATGTCGAGAACAGGGAGGTGCCACATGTTACTTAGAATCGTATGAATCTTCAAATGAAAATGTCAGAAAAGGGTGCCACGTGTCAACCTAGGGAAGACTCAAAATATACACATGTACTATGACTCGTGTCCTTTAAAGGTTTATGAAAAGTGATAACGAACACTTTCAAGTTTCGGGTTTTTTATCGTTAAGACTTATCAAAATGTTTGAATCATGAAGCTCTGGAGCGACCTTTAATGATTTATCTCTTTAACAATTAGGCGACTCCAAAATTCTGGGAAAAATAGGATCACTCGATCAAACGGGAAACTTCAGCGATGATGGGTATCATGCATGCCTTATCACCAATTAACCAGAAATGAATTTGATTTAAATTTCGAAAGTTAATTTCTGAGTTACAACTTTGGGAAGGATTATATTTTCATGACGTGGAGAATATAAAGCTCAAATTTTAGGATTATATATGTTCCAACAGGGGCCATGAAGATTCAGCTCAAAATGGATGCCAAACTGGTCAAGAGAAGGCCTTATTGATTAAATCCAAAATATAAGGAAAAAGTGCACAAAGAATTGGAATGGATGTTGGATGTTGGTATCATTGTCCCTATAGAGGAGTCTAACTATATTAGTCCCATGGTCGTGCAACACAAGAATATCGGTGATATTCAAATCTGTGTCGATCTGAGGGGTCTCAATGCATCCTGCATCCATGACCCTTTCCCGACACCCTTCATAGATGAGGTGTTGGAAAATGTTGGTGATCGAGAAGCCTACTCTTTAACAAATATTGGATTCTCAAGGTATCATCAGGTCCAGATCACAGAGGAGGATCAAGATAAAACCACCTTTGTGACAGAATGGGGGTCCTTTACATACATGGTAATTCCCTTTGGCTTGAAGAATTCCCCTACATTATTTTTTTGGATATTGGTCTAAGCCTTCAAGGAATTCATCCTCAAGTTTCTTAAAGTATACTTGGATGATTGGACCATGTTCAATTTTTTGAAGGAAAGCATGCAAGATCTTCAACTAATGCCAGATCAAGGCCTCCAGCTACAAATATCCTTGAATTTGAATAAATTCATTTTTTGTACACCCTTTCGCACATTGTTGGGCCACTTCATGTGAAAGTATGGATTACCAGTGGATCAAGCTAATATTGTCGCCATATTCGATATGGTGGCCCCAACCTTGGTTCAGGAGATGCGTGCTACATTGGATCACATAAGATATTATCGGTGGTTCATTCATAATTATTCCCAGATTGCAACCTCGTTAGAAATGTTGTTGCACAATGACACTAAGTATATTTGGACACCAGAATTCCAGGAAGCCTTAGATACTCTCAAAGAGAATCTTGTCACTACACAAATTTTAGTTTTCCATGACTATGAAAACATCTTCCATGTCCATTTTGATGCTTCATCCAATGTGTTGGGCGCAGTTCTTATGCAGCCAAGGAAAGGAAACATTGACCATCAAGTATACTTTTCCAGTTGCAAGTTTTCTGATTTTGAAAATAATTATATGACAACTGAGGGCGAGGGCCTTACCATGGTATATGCCTTACAGAAATTTTGCCAATACTTGTTGGTGTATGATTTTAAAATTTTCACTGACCACTCTGCGCTCAAGTATTTGGTCAAAAAGCGAGTTTCGAGAAGATGAATCTATCATCGGTTTTTTCTATTTCATGATTTTGACTTTGAAGTTGTGGTGAAGTTGTGGAAGTATAATGTTGGACCAGATCATCTGCCATGGATCGAGACTAGTGAATCTTCTAAGAGCCTCGACGATGAACTCCTTGATGCGCAAATCTTCTGTGTTAAATTCATGCCTAATCAATTGGCCAAAATCATCTTTCAGTGAGTTAGATGAACACCATAAGTGGAAAGTGGTCACGTGATCACCCAGATCTTCGTTGGGTTTGGCTTCGAACTTTGGGATGTCCGAAGGCAACTTCGTCGGCATAGGAGGCCAACGCGGATCGTGACAGATGGGATCATTCAACAACCGTGTTAAATCCGGCAAGTGTAATGTTGCCAAGAAAGGTAGCTTAGGTTGTTGCGGATAGCCAGGATAAAAGGGTCCTGGGGTTTGACTGGCACCAGGTTGCCAGGAAAAGTTTGGTTGTTGGCCAGGGTTTGGGTAGAAACCATTGCCCTGACCAGTGTAAGGGTTTTGCATTTGAGGAGACATCGTTTGTTGATTCCCCATGAAGGACATAGGATGTTGGGCATTCAGCATGTTTTGCGGACTTTGGGAAGGATTATTCCATGCCGGTCCTGTGGGGAGAGGCATAGTAGCTTGTCCGGGGTTCCATTGATTGTGGAAAGCATTACCCCAGAACGGCATTCCCGTGGCGGGATTGGATCCTTGTCCTGAGTTC
>ML787640.1:254128-269513 GCA_009831015.1 Picea engelmannii | reverse complement strand
AACTTATCATTTCCTCCATTCTCCACTCCATATATGCCAACCTCCTTATTCTCTCGATGGAGTAATTCTCCATGCCCCAGTCCCGCCCACCCCTGCCTGTGACTTCCTCCATAGTTTGTTTGGTAATTCCCCTTATTCACCTTGTTGTATCAAATTTTCCCAGCACTCTTTCCAACTTCCCTTTCATGGTGTGGCTAAGCAGACTATCCATACTATGTTTTTTATAGTTCATTCGAGAAAATCAACGGCATACACTTCAATTTTCATGAATATTGAAAGAATTTCACTAGTTTCTTGGTGGATTTCCTTCCCCCTTCTTCCCTGGCAAGAATCGTCCCAATGCCACATAGTTCCCTGAACGATGTTTTGTACTCATATTTGTTCACTAGCTCTCTAAACCCCAATTTGGTTGAAAAATCACCATGCATCATCACCTTTGTTGATAGGAAGAGACCCTACTTTTTGTTTCACTAATATCCCTACTTTCATCTATCGCCATGGATCCCCCTCCAGCAGAAAAAATATCAAGGAAATCCAATTCATCCAGATTAATTGTTGGATTCCTCACTATATCCTATCACCATGAATCCTCAACCCTCCAATAGTAGAAAGGTCTAGGATATTATCTTTTTATAGTCCTCCCAGAATGAAAAGACAAGAAGAGAATGATGTTCTCTCCTAATGGATCCTAACTTATTTTCAGTGGTTAGTGTTTGATGGTGGGATTTAAACAAATCCACCATTCACATCCACAAACACCAGCAAAGGATTTGAGTCAAGCATCTAGATGCATGCACTTCAACTCCATCTTTCACCATGGGGCATGCTTTACTAATTCTAGAACCTGGGTCGGGTTGTAACTACATCCTAAATAGATAATTTTCTCTTACCTAAGCCAGACCACAATTGCAGACTTTTTTGAAGATCGGTGATTTTCTCTTACTCAAAATTTTCTCATTGATCACATGAAGCAGTTGGCTCAAAGACAAGCCAAGTAATAATGGTGGGGGCCTATTGGCACCTAAATTTTTGGGTTCATTTTGTGTGCGTGCACAAATAAATTTGTGTGCACTCATTCTGATTTGTGTGAGTGCACAAACAAAGTTGTGTGCACTCATTCTGAGTTGTGTGCGTGCACAAGCAAAGTTGTGTGCACTCATTCTGAGTTGTGTGCGTGCACAAACAAAGTTGTGTGCATGCCTAAGCTAATGCATGAAGAATGACAAGAAGTGTGTGCCAAACTGAGTTTTGATATTGCACACCAAGATTGAAATCTACCAAGCATGCATCGATCCATTTTTTTTAAAGGTGCGTCGAAAATAAATAAGAAGCACACCAAAATCAAGAAAGGAATCATCAGGAAATATTCTCCAATGATTAATTCCAGTAGCACAAGGGAACGTGGAGCTGAAAAAAGGAGAGTTGTAGAGGTAGTTAATATTTCCCTGATCTATAAGGCTATGTGGACTACAAGTAGGTTCCAGAAGCATGTGAGGTAGATTGTCAGTCAAGCGAGTGGAGAAGAGTAGAAAGAGGTAGATCTCCCGAGTAGAGAAATCTATAAAAGGAAGTAGTGACATCAGAGATAGAGTTAGATAGTTAGATGATGAAAGAGTTAGACACTTGCATGGAGGATTCAATCAGTCATAGTGTGTCAAGATCACTATGAGCCTTTATTATGTTGTAATGCTTATGAATATAAATATGAGTCGGTCATATGTCTAATATATAAGAGGATGTGTCTTGTGTAGTCTGTTGCATTTATGAGGAACTATATAAAGAAGATATGAATATTTGTTTTTGTTTAATATGGTCTTCTTAATGTATGTTCTTTGTTATGGAATGAAAGGAATAATAAATTTGCGGCAGTTCTGATCTATTGTGTGCTTATCATGTGTTATTTGGATATGTGTGTGTATTTTTTACTTATTAATAATAGTAATCCGATGGATATGGAATGTGTGAATTTCATCCCAGATGTATCTTGTTTTGTTTAGTCCTTCATCCCTGACACAATACCTTATGGTCTTTGTGATACCCTCTGCATTTCGGGTGAGACCTTCCTCGACCTTAGCCAAGGATTGATATGTCAATGCTCTGAGGTTTTTGTTAGTCAAGTGTGAATGAACCCTTGGTATAAGTTCCCCAATGTTAAGAAGGACGCGTGAAAGCATGGAATAAAATGCCAAAAATAAGTTAAAATCTTACAAGACCTCCCTTACTGGGAAAATGGACCAATTAGAAAAGAGATAAAGTACATCAAAACCTTATGATTTGGTTGTTGGATTATTGAGAGGGGGGGTGAATCAGTAATAGAGCAATTTAATCCCTTTTAACCATATAATCCAAGTGTTATATCAATGAAGCATTATCATCCAATAACTGCAGAGTAAATAAACAATGAACAAATGAACAATCATACACATACACAGTACACTAGTGTTTTACGTGGAAACCCAAATCGGGAGAAAACCATAGAATGTTTTTTCTTATATGTCTTGAAGAATTACATTCATTGGAAGCACCAACTTCCTTTGTTTTCCAGCTGCAACTGGAAGGAGGCTCCAACCCCCTAGTTTCTCAAGCTACAACCTGAGGGAAGCTCCAACTCCCCAATTCTATGGATACAACCAGAAGGAGGCTAAAACCCCCTATGTTCTCTGTCTACAACCAGAAGGTGGCTACAACCACCTATCCTTTCCCCATCCTACCACCCTGAAGTAGAAGTAGAATGATGGAACCACTGTCACGCTATCACTGTGAGATATACTGTTGTAAACCTGTACGAATAAATCTGAACCATGCATCAACCATGCATCAACCTGTACCTCAACCTGTAATCAACCTGTACCATAAACAAGGGCATCAACCATGCATCAACCTGTACCTCAACCTGTAATCAACCTGTACCTTAAACAAGTGAATCAACCATGCACTAACCTGTAATCAACATGTACCATAAACAAGTGCATCAACCATGCATCAACCTATACCTCAACCTGTAATCAACCTATACCATAAACAAGTGCATCAACCATGCACCAACCTGTAATCAACCTGTACCATAAACAAGTGCATCAACCATGTACCAAGTATGTACCAATCATGTGTCAACTACTCATCAACTATGACTCATCAATATGTACCAACATCACCAACTATACACATCATGTATGTGCGCCAACTCATCAACTACTTGTCTCAACCATGTACTAAAAATCCCTCATCAATTTCATCATCCAAA
Source organism: Picea engelmannii (assembly GCA_009831015.1). Taxonomy (NCBI): domain Eukaryota; kingdom Viridiplantae; phylum Streptophyta; class Pinopsida; order Pinales; family Pinaceae; genus Picea; species Picea engelmannii. The sequence goes on along the minus strand of ML787640.1, from coordinate 266,269 downwards.
TCTGATTTGTATCTCTGTAATAGACCTGGTGTATATGATCACATTCTTGCAAACCTTCCTTAACTTTAAAAACAAGATACTAGCATTTTCATCAAACTTTTCTTTAGTCTCACATGCCTAGTTTTGGATTAGCCAACAACCCTAACTTGAAGTAATCATAACTTTGAACCTGTAATGTATAAATATATGAAACTGATACACAATGTTCTTCAATGTGTTTTGTGAAATTCCTCCAAGTTTCACTACTTGGAACCTCTTCGAAAAGGAGTTATAGCAAAAATGGCATACCTTGTTGAATTATGGCTTATTCTAGAGAGAGACCTTGTAGAGCGTTCCCCGCAAAAAATATTTGATGAATTGATCTGAAACTATTACACATAATACTGACAACTATACCCTAACCAACACATTTTGTCTCACTAAATTTGGATCTGTTATGAAGAAGTTATGACGTTTTTACCCGAAACACCTGATTTTGACTAGTTTCAGGACTGGCCACAAACCCTATTTTCCACGGAGTGTAAATCCAAAAATACAATGACCCAAAAGCTGAATTTGTAACCACAGATAATTGGATATGTTTTCTCACTTGCATAGAAATTTCAGGATCTTAATCATTATAGAAAAAAAGTTATAGCGAAATTGGTGAGATGACCTGTAAATAACATACCTTAGAAAGAACCATCAAAAGAATTTATCCTTCCTTGCATTTCGGCCTTCTTTTCTTCACTTTCCTCAGAATTTCGGATTAGATATCCTTTGGTTACCTCAGACACCTATAGATATTCAATATGCTCAAGTGTGATTCAAATGAGAGAGCCTTGCCTCTTATTTATACTCTCCAAGTAGCTTCCTTAAAAACATCTTCTAGGTCACTTGTAACGCCCCATATTTTGACCTTAGGTAGTTAGAACATTGTTGTTTACTAATATTAATAATTCAAAGTTTAGAATTTGTTTGGAGTCAGTTAGAATTTGTTAGACATTGAGATGTGTACCTCTAGACCTATTTATGTTACATGACATATGCTCATGACAAACATAGTTATTTGATTATTTAAACATGAAAATTAAAATGGGTAAGTTTGGTACATGTATACCAATTCAAGTTATGTTGTGAATGTATAATAGATGCAATGCATGATGTAAATAGGAATACATTTCTTAATTGAGAATCAATGTTGTTACATGTCAAAATTACTCAACTGGATAAGTGTCGCATGTTCCTCTCAATTGTCGTAAGTGTCGCATCTTCCTTGCAACTTTCGCAAGTGTCGCAAGTTGTTCACAAGTGTTGCAAATGTTGTTCAAGCATACTACCATGATAATGACACTAAGGAGGCACTTAAAACATCACATGCACTTGATTTGGAGAGGAGGAATTGATTAACTGAAGTCAAGGAACTCTTAACACTTGAGAATAGCTCTTAAACACAGGTTCTGAGGGTGAGCGCTCCCCTACATCAGCCTTAGGAGCGCTGGTGCTCCCCTATAAGGCCTCAGGGAGCGATATAATGCTCTCTTACCCTCTGAAGGAGTGTTATCCACCTTTGGAGCGATGGCGTCCCCTTAAGATTCCTAGGGAGTGCTACAGTGCTCTGATGCCCCTTTTGAGGGAGTGTTGCCTAATCTGAGGCAGCAGTTGGCCCGTTGAGGAGAACAAAGGGAGGATATTTCAAGATTAGAAGGTAGTTGCATTCGAATTCTTGGTTCCATTAGAGGATCACTGATCTAAGGAGGAAGTTCCTCAACTTGTTCTAAAGATAACTCAAGAGGTTAAGCTCCTCTTAACCTATATAAGCAAGCTCTATGATGGTGAAAAGGGGGAAGAAGTGCTAGCATGAAACCTATGATCTCATAGGAAACACATAGTCAGCCAAAGGAGAGTGATCAGTGAAGTTGCTGCCATCCAGGTTGTGGATCTTTCGAGCAAGGGTTAGACGAAGGGGACTTGACGAAGCTGTCGCATTCGCATCTACGATTGTAAGTACTACTGTCGTTATTCTCATTAATATGACACGCTTGGCCTGTTTCTTTCTAGTTTGCGTCTAATGTTACATAAACTTATCATTGATAGATAGATCTATTTTCAAGCTAATATCAATAGAGTAGGAAGTGGTCGTATCTTGTTTGTCTGCAGAACTCAGCGAGGAGCAAAGGATTGGAGCTCAACTCGGAGCGTGCAGGGACAAACGTCAATAAAGAGCTACTTATGTTCTCCTTCATTCTCATGTGTTAGTTTGTATGGATTTGAAATGAAGTCAGTGTCCATGTTAAGCATTTTCTTTCTTAGAGTTAAGGTCAAGATCTTTGAGGCAATCTACCTATCCGCAGGGAGATTTTCCTACAACAGAAACTAGCGACTCCATTGGGGAGATAGCCTCAAATCGAAACTTCTTGTTTTGATTTCTCCTCATTGACCTTGTTCTACCCCTTTATTGTTTTAGACCCGGTTCACTCCTCTTTTGATTGGTTTCATGAGCTAATTGGCTCTCTACCCCATCATACTCAGCCTAATTGTCAAGATTGAATTACAATTTTTGGATTTTTTGACATTTTTTGGGAGTTTTTGAACCTGGCGCCCTTGTCCCTGCGTTAACAGAGCGCCAGTGCTCCTCAATAGCCTTACACAAAGCACTATAACACTCCTTGCCTTTGGAAACAGAGCGCCAGCCATCCTTTGGCCAATAAACCTTCCAGAATTTTTTTTTCAGGGTTTTTTCTCTGTCTCTCTTGCTGGGTAATCTTGTGAGTCAATCCTTCTTCTTTCCAGCTTTGACATCTATCTTTTTCTTGAAGAACAAACATCTTACTGCTTGGATTTTGTAGCCTTATTCACTATTGTTGTTGAGTTTTTCTACCATTTGGAGTTTAAAACCCATGCATTGTTTCTCTCTCCTTGTCAACTGAACGAAAAATGTTGGTGAAGGTCATCAAAGGTCTACATATCTTTTCATTTGGTTTTAGTTAAGATCATTGTTCTTCGATTTTTTCTTTTGGGTGTGAAGTTTGATTTCTCTTTGATTGTTTCTTTTCTTTCGCTTCTTGTTTTGATCACAACGAGAGGGTATATTGTTTGTATGATTCTTTCTTGTGTTGATATGATTTCCATTCATCCAAGAAGATAATTAGCAAGACGAGCATTGTGTTGAATTAATCATTATTCATATACAAACAATAAAAATCATTTTCACGATCGATTGTGCATGTTAGAAGGCATCTCAAAAGTTTTAGCATCATATCAAGATTTGATTGAAGAAAATTTGTGTGAGGACACTCCTTGTTAGTGCTTGTTAGTGGAAAGAACTCTCTCTCTCCCTTAGATAGATGTTCATCAAAAAGAAATGGCTGCTTATCATTTTTGATGCATTTTTTGGGACTGAGTCATAATTCCATTCGTTTCACTTCCATGCACCCCTTTTTGAGTAAATAACAGCTATAAAAATCAACGCTAATTAAAAATTATTTAGAACTTTTTCTTTTCTAGGATCCTCCACCAACATTAGACTAGGCCTAGTACTTTGGATTAGGCTGTGAGCATAACTCTCCAAAGTTTCCAAAACAAACAATAGCATCCTGAGTTAGGGAGAGGCAAATCCAATCATCGTATAAGTCTGCCTGGGATCCCCCTCTCACACAGGGGTTACGCACGAGGTCTCAGTCGGGTGAGCTACGGGGACTAACCCTCTGTGGTTTAACTGATTGTGGTGGTCAGATCGTATTATGGGGATCACTTTGAGGTAAATCCACAATTACTGAGTGGAAGCCTTTTAGTTGATTTTGGGCTCGATACCCTGCCCGTACGTTCAGATAGGACTGTCGATTGTTCCCGCCCAGGGGCTGACTGTGAATTGGTAACCTTAGTGGCCATAATCTTTAGGGCCTTACACAAGGTGACAGTGAAGGGAAGTCTCACTGTACCTAGAGCAGACATTGGTCAAACTCACTCGGGCTCCTTGGAGGTTAAATCCACAATTACTGCGTGGAAGCTTGCACCAAGGTGTAAGTCTGTTAAGCAGGTCGTCATTGTAATTGTTCCACCCTATCCCCGCCCCTTCTTGACCTTATCACGCGACGTTGGATTTCATCACCAACTAGTACGATCATCGAGAGAAGTTTTGTCTGCTTGGTTGATTCCTAGATTTTGTTAGCGTGTGTTGTTTCTTTTCATTAGTTGGCCTTAGATTTTTAGTGTGTTCTGCCTTTCTCCACAATTGAGCCCATAGACGATCAAGGTCTTCGCCGATCACGTAGGATGCAAGGGTTGCCTCCAGAAGGCTATCAACCCTTACCTCCTAACCCTCCCGAAGACAACCACCATAGAGAGGTAGAAAATCCATCTGACGCTGAAATTGCTATTGCTCCTCTGTTAGATAACCCGGAAGACGCTTTGGTCATGGTTGCAAATCCCACTTCGGTGACCCCTCTCGAACCACTTTTACTTCATTTAGACTCCCTTGGGAATGTCATAGATGAAGAAGTCCCACGATTACCAGAGAGGATTTTTACCGAAACATATATGGGATCCACGCAACCCATATTTGGTGAGGAATATAGGACTCCTATTCGTCCTAGCACCGCAGTAAATACCAATCCCACACCCACTCATTCTATTTGGAGGACTTCATCAGGATGCGATCTCTATGAACATTTCGAATCCTTTCGACAACCGTTCCATCCTAATAATCCTCCTAGTGAAACAGGACCATCCGGTCAAACCATGAGTCACCCAGTCGATCGGGTTGTTAACCCTACTGCTACACCAGCACAAGTCCGTCCTAATGATGGACCCATTACATCTGCTCACCCAAGAATACAGATCCCTGCTGGCCAAACACAACCAGCTGGAGGGAAACCACCGTCCAACGCACCTTTTCCTCCTGGAGGACTACCGTTCCATGGTGGGCCTACCCCTCCCGGGGGACAGCCCCCTTTTCATCCTCCTCCTGGAGGGAAACCTCCGTCTGCCAGTCATACCCCAGTCATAAATCCACCCCTGATAGGGGGGCAAACCCCGTTGGTTGGAAACCCTTCACAACCCTGGAGAGTATCTTCAGGAGGCACTTTCACTCAACCCCACGTTGGGGGGCACTCTTATAATAACCCATTAGGAGGGGTACCCAATCCTGGTCCTTCCGGGACATCTTACCCACAATCTTATCCAGGTGGCATCCAAAACACCACCTGGAGTACTCCAGGACCACAGTCTTATCCTCCTCATGGGTCTAATGTGTACCCACCTCTGGGATCTACTCCTTACCATCCTCAAGGGCAAAATGTCTATCTTCCTCATGGGCAAGCAAATCACCCAACCTATAATGCTCAAAACCCACCGGGTCATGCCAATGTTTCTCATTCATCATCGAATCCTTATTATCCTAGCTAGCAACAACCGTATGTAAGAGGACCTACTGGTTACAACTATCCACCTAACCTAGCTTATGGTCCTACTGGTGTTCCTATGAAGCACCAGTATCATTCGCAAATTAACTGAAATCTACCTTTCCTTGCGACTCTGGATCTCCCAGACTTGTCTTAGTTAACTAATGATCCTATTTCTCATTCACCGGTTTGGCCAGTCATTCCAGCTAAACTTCCTTCTGATATTCCAAAATTTTATGGAAACCCTGGTGAAGACCCAAACAACCATGTTATGAATTTCCATTTGTGGTGTTCATCAAACTCCCTCATGGATGATTCTGTACGTTTGCATCTTTTCCAGAGAACACTTACCGGTTCAGCAGCAAAGTGGTATATTGAACTACCACGCGCCTCTTTTCATGATTTCAATTCCCTTGCCATGTCTTTCCTCACGCACTTTCAATTGCCTATTCGCTACGAAATGGGTACTGAACTCTTGACCTCCCTTCATCAAACTAATGTTGTGCATATCTCTGACCATATTCATGAGTGGAGATGACGACGAAGGATGATCAAGGCCATCATCCCCGACATACTATTGGCGGAATGGTTCACAAAATCACTGCTACCACCAATCACTCGCGATGTTTCTATGGGTGGTGTGGTCACAGAGGAACAAGCCATCGCTCAAGCTCAGTATTTATATTTGGTTTATTCCCAATCTGGTACTTTGTATGATTTGCTTCCGAATGCTACTCGAGCTAATACCGATCCATCTAAACCATCATCCTCATCTCATGCGGATGGTGTTATCGGCTCCGTCAACACTCAGCATGTTTCCCAATCGCTCACACCCTCCCCTACCTCCCCCTAAACTCAGATCTTTAAGGTGAATGCAGTTCAATCTGCCCCTTCACAACAATCCAGAGGTAAGAAGAAAACGAAGAATAAATCAAAAAATAATAATGAACAAACAAAGAATCAAACGCCTGCTGTCGAAAAGAAAACACAACGGAAGTTGAAATTCCTGTGTCTCATTTGCGGTGATGATCACTACACCCGATATTGTCCACATCGTGATTAAGTGGCCAAAATTTTCCAAGGAAAGTCGCAACCTGCTGTGCTTACTCATCCTTTTCCACAACAGCAATCCATGGTTGCTCAAACCCCCTCGCATAGGGGTAGTTCTAGCAATCCTCATGATGAGGCCTCGTCGAGTGCACATATTTATATGTTTAATGGGATCAATTTAACCACTCACTCTAAGGCATACGACACACTAGGTAACCCTGATAAAGGAAAAGACGTTAACAGTACTGGTACTTTACTAGATCCATCATCGTCCTCCGTTAGTCTTCCATCGGTTAATCCTCCATCTGGACCACTCCATATTGAGAAACCCACATTCGACTCTATCTTATTCCCTCCTAAGAGCACCATCCAGAAATCTACCTTCAATCCTAACCCACGGGCTGCCCAAAATTACAATATTGTAGAATATTTGGCCCAAGCGTCGTGTGCTATGTCCACCTTGGAAGTTTTACAGCACTGCTCCAGTCAACGTAAAACGCTCTTAGCCGCTCTTGGCGCTGTTGACCCTGAGTCATCCAACCAGATCATTTTTAACTTGGATAATTATGCGTCTCGACTCTCCCACCAACTTGCTTTCCATGTTGATGTTGTTGTCCACAATCAACAAATCCACCGAACCATTCTGGATGAGGGAGCCTCGACTTGTGTTATGTCTTTGGCGTGTTGGAAAGGTTTAAAATCACCAACACTCAATAAATCCCCAACGATGTTACGTGCCTTCGATGGGCGAGGTTTTCATCCTCATGGGATTTTACAGTCCCTACCCATCCAATTGGGTGGAAAAACTGTTACCATTGATGTCAAGGTGGTCGATGCTCCCCTCGATTACAACTTGTTACTTGGAAGGAGTTGGTTTTATGCTATGACTGTTGTTGCCTCATCGATCTTTTGATGTGTACAATTTCCTCATCAGGGAAAAATCGCCATTGTTGATCAGTTGGATTTCTGCACACTCGATGCTCGCATTCCTGCTACCAACAATATTCCTTTCCTGGGAGACCACAAGATCGCGTATGAAAGCGTTGGTGTTGGCTTACTGAAAGATTCTAGCCTCATGGGTACCTTCCCTACACCACTTCCACCAACTATACATCACGTTGCCACGGTCGATATGATTTCGACCGCAGTTTATCAATATTTGGGATCATCTGACCCCTGGGTTGCACCTTGTCCGTTGGAATTCAATGCACTAAGTGACACTGTGCCACTTAGTCCAGCCGAACCATCATATGTTTCTACCCAATTCACTTCTCCCTCATCGAATGAACAACATCTATTGGCACCCAACGTTTCATCGATGCAACCACGGTCGGGTTCCTTGTCGACTGTGATCCACTACACTTCCCCAACTTTTCCTATGCCGAAAATGTTTCGCATTGACAAGATACCTTGGGATAATCACCATCCCCGATCCTCTTTTCTTCCCCTGTGTGAAGAAGTTCGGGCAGATATACAGTCTATCTCCCCTCCTGGTGTCGATTTTCTATCACCTCCTATGTTTTCAAATTCCGATGATTTGGATCCGGTAGTTGACATGGTGATTTCTTCGATAGGTTTATTGGAGCCTGATGTCCTTACTCCTATCACGACCCTCGACATGTATTCCTCCCTGAGTGATTATCTTCCATCCAATGAAGATCTCCTGGAGGCCATGTCCAAGTTTTGTCCTTTGACATGGTATCCTTCCAGAACGTTATCCTCTTGGAAGCCATGATCAAAAATAAGCCACGAGCATAGTTTCTCTTCTCTGTTGCAAGCTCGTTAAAAAATGAAACAAAAGCTTTGAGCATATTTTTCTTTTCCTGTAGCAAACGCGTTAAAAAATGAAACAACAAATCTGGGGATCAAACCTGGAACCTTGAGCATAGTTCTTTTCCTATGTCAAGCTCGTTAAAAAATGAAACAGTCACATCTCTTGAACCTTCTTTTCATCCACCCTTCTCCTTTTTCTCATCCACTCGAGAAATTGGTGATGACCTCAGAGCCAGTGAATGAATCGAATCTTGGAGGGCATGTCTCCAGCCTTTGATGATCATCCTGGAGCTAAGCAACCAGCTTTCAAGCTAGGGGCATACCGAGCTTAGTATTTTTTCTTTCTCGTGCTCGTAAATACATGAAAATGCAACCAGGTAAAGTTTTATCTCTTTTTTGGACCCGTACGGATACACGAACACACGAAAAAGGAACCCTCCTGGAGTCTTCTTTAAACCCTTTTCAGACTCTCTAAATATGAAAAGATTGTCGAGTGACCTTGCTTCCTTTCACACTCGTTAAAAGGTCAGAAAGGGCGTCTTTCGAGTGGTAATTTATCTCTTTTTCGGCCTCGTGAGACTAAAATTACGAAAAAGGAACCCCCCTGGAGTCTTCTTTAAACCCTTTTCAGACTCTCTAAATATGAAAAGATTGTCAAGTGACCTTGCTTCCTTTCACTCTCGTTAAAAGGTCAGAAAGGGCATCTTTCGAGCGATAGTTTATCTCTTTTTCGGTCTCATTAGACTACTGTACGAAAAAGGAACTGAGAGAGTTCTCTTTTAAGTGTTTTTCCAAACTCTATAATTCTGAAAAACCTTCGAGTTTTCAGTCTTTGGACTCATTAAAGCACACATCGACAGACCCATATGGGACCAAACGCTTACTTCTTCCAGTTCGTTAAACAAAGGAAGAGGACCTTACCGAAGGTGAGTTATATCGAGCATGTGTTATCCTCCTCGAGCTCATTAAATCAAAAAGAGGTACTCGTCTATCTGGATAGGGGAAAATTTGAAAGGAGCAAGCCAAGCAGTCTTTTGAGAACATCATCCAGCACTTCTTAGAGTCGCCCTTGAACACGACACTTTGTCATTTGCACATATCATAATCCGCTGAACCTCTGCACTGAGCCAATCCTTTGAGTCCCTTTCACTCCTTTGGGTCACCCGACGCAAGTCACCGTATCCACTGCATAAGTTTTGGTCCATGTCATGTTTCGTTGTTGTGCCTCAATGTTCAAGGGAAGTATCCGCCTCGAGAGTCAGCCATCCCAAATATCTTGCCTCAAAACCCGTGTCAGTCCATGTTCTTTTGATCTACCAATTACATCTCTATATCTGTTTCATGTCGTTGATGGGGAATACATCAAGGCCCTCCCTCGACAAGTCTATTCCTATCGACTTCAACACATTATCCAGGAATTAGACTTAGAAACTAGTTAGTACTTTGGGACCTGCATGCCTCAATGGCAGGCCTCCTCACATTCTACAGCGGGTTTACATCATTGACCTCTGATCGAATTATTCCACGGATGTTCAACCTCAGCTCATCTATTCACATTCACTGGAATGTAATAGGGTACCTTGGGAATCATTGACATTAATGGTGATTTCCCTCGCACTTGTTAACGGTTCACACCATTGACCGGTAATCAAGTGGTTTCTGCCATGTTCGACATCAGGACATCTATTCACATGGTTAGAATCGTACCACATTGGGATTGATAAGAAGACCCTGGGTTGAGTAACCACTTTGATATATTCTTTTCCCAGGCTGCGAAGGATTTTCTATTGGACAAAGAACACATACACTGTTACATAGATCCACTTTGTATTGGTCGTGGCTATGTCTTGTCATCTCGTAGATCCACTGTGTATTCTTCATGGCTATGATTATTCCGAGTCATCAAAGTATAGATCCACATTGTATCTTTGGTGGCTATGCCTTCTTATCAATACAATTATGGATCCGCAGTGTATTTTATGGCGGCCATATCTTGCAAGCCTTGATCACCCAAGCATAGGTATGCCTGCCTTGGGTTTTGAAACATGTCATGATATTTGTTGGATGTTTGTGTGCAGCTTCCGTCAGGTTCTCTAAGTCTATACCCTTGCTTGAACGTCTACAAAGCATTTCAATTATCAATTCACATCTTCTAACTTCATACTTTGGGGGGCAATCTGTTACACGTCAAAATTACTCAACTGGATAAGTGTCGCATGTTCCTCTCAATTGTCGTAAGTGTCGCATCTTCCTTGCAACTTTCGCAAGTGTCACAAGTTGTTCACAAGTGTCGCAAATGTTGTTCAAGCATACTACCATGATAACGACACTAAGGAGGCACTTAAAACATCTCATGCACTTGATTTGAAGAGGAGGAATTGATTAACTGAAGTCAAGGAACTCTTAACACCTGAGAATAGCTCTTAAACACAGGTTCTAAGGGTGAGCGCTCCCCTACATCAACCTTAGGAGCACTGGCGCTCCCCTATAAGGCCTAAGGGAGCATTATAACGCTCTCTTACCCCTATGAAGGAGCGTTATCCACCTTTGGAGCGCTGGCGCTCCCCTTAAGCTTCCTACGGAGCGCTACAGCGCTCTGATGCCCCTTTTGAGGGAGCGTTGCCTAATCTGAGGCAGCAGTTGGCCCGTTGAGGAGGATAAGGGGAGGATATTTCAAGATTAGAAGGCAGTTGCATTCAAATTATTGGTTCCATCAGAGGATCCCTGATCTAAGGAGGAAGTTTCTCAACTTGTTCTAAAGATAACTCAAGAGGTTAAGCTCCTCTTAACCTATATAAGCAAGCTCTATGATGGTGAAAAGGGGGAAGAATTGCTAGCATGAAACCTATGATCTCATAGGAAACACACAGTCAGCCAAAAAAGAGTGATCAGTGAAGTTGTTGCCATCCAGGTTGTGGATCTTTCGAGCAAGGGTTAGATGAAGGGGACTTGACGAAGCTGTCGCATTCGCATCTATGATTGTAAGTATTGTTGTCGTTATTCTCATTAATATGACACGCTTGGCCTGTTTCTTTCTAGTTTGCGTCTGATGTTACATAAACTTATCATTGATAGATAGATCTATTTTCAAGCTAATATCAATAGAGTAGGAAGTGGTCGTATATTGTTTGTCTGCAGAACTCAACAAGGAGCAAAGGATTGGAGCTCAACTCGGAGTGTGCAGGGACAAACGTCGATAAAGAGGTACTTCTGTTCTCCTTCCTTCTCATGTGTTAGTTTGTATAGATTTGAAAGGAAGTCAGTGTCCACGTTAAGCATTTTCTGTCTTAGAGTTAAGGTCAAGATCTTTGAGGCAATCTACCTGTCCGCAAGTAGATTTTCCTACAACAAATGCAAATATGGATTCTTATATAAATTTGTGATGTATCTGCATCAATATGTGTTATTGGTGAAACTAATGTACAGGATGATGAGCTATGTGATAGCCAAATGACTATAGTATTGAGGTAACTGGGATGTCGTAGACATCAAGAAGATAGTGTATGTTATAAGTTGTACTTTTGATTTAATTTATGGTTTCAAATTTTGCTATGATCTGTGGTAAGTGTGGTTTTGACAGGACACGCGACTTTCCCAGAGTGGTTGTTTGATGATGTGACTCTAAGAATAGTAGTTGCACAATATGGATCGATGTAGGTTGTTGACCCTAGTTCTATGAGGAGGGGTGGAGGTATTTCCCACCGTTTATCCTCTGAAACCTAGAGTCGTGGGAGGGTTCTGTGAAGTCATGCTCCCCTAGACGTGTAATGATGACTGCTAGTTTCCTGTTGGAGAAGCTTGGTCGATATGTATGACACTTTCGCTTACGGGTTCTATCTGGAGTTAAGTCAATATAGTTGATGCTCCATCTTAGTCCAACAGAGGAAAGGATAGGATGGAAGATGGAAGTAGGTTAGGAAGGAAGGATGCTTCGATG
>ML787640.1:223124-248118 GCA_009831015.1 Picea engelmannii | reverse complement strand
ATCCATATTTACTTCTTATCAAACATGACAAAACAATAATGAGTCATATTTACATCAAACAATATTGGGTCCATTACCCAAACCTTTGTGCTATGGGGCTTTCTTCAAGGGTTGACATCAATGACAACCAACCTTAATCAACATTGGTATTTCTACAACACAACTTTTACATTGATACGCGCGTTGTTATGTGTGGCCTGTAATAGAATACTCGTGATATCCACATGTCCTATATACTAAAACTTGTATTGACTACACAACCTGTACTAGAATACCTACACTTGTTGCAGCGGCCAATCCTTTTTTTGCACACTTGTTGTGTCTCTTCCTTTGGCCTAGATATCTATATGGAAGTCCTTCTCCACCTATCCAAGATCTCTTTGGATCACCATCCTTCATGATCCAACTCTTTATGTATCAGTTTTGTGTCTTCTCATTCACCCTATCCTTTCTTTTATAAGATTGAGTTATGACCTAACCCTAATCTCCAAAGTGATGGACAGTTGAGATTACTTCTCACCTCATTTGAGATCAATATCTATTATTTAATTCACTAATGCTATTTAAAACATTTCCTTAAATAAAACACAACTCTCTAATAAAATAACTTTACTTTAATAATTCCCTTTATTAAAGTAAAGTCTCAAGGTAGAAGACTTTGGATGACTTCCACACATATAGACACTTAGAATTGTGTGAAAATGCATGTTCGTTGCTACCAAGAATCAACACTCCCTCTTAGCGAGGAAGGTATTTTGCACCACTCCAAGTTTGTCTCTTAAGAACACAAACTTCCCTTTAACCAAGGGTTTGTTAGAATATTTGCAACCTGCTCATCTATGGAAATACATTGAAGCTTCACTACTCCATTTTGGATCCTATCCTAGATCAAGTGATATCTGATATCAATATGCTTGGACCTGTCATGGAATACTAGATTCTCTGAGAATTTGATATAGCTCTTATTATCACAATATATCACCGTAGGCTCCAACTCCTAATAAAAACAATTGTAAACAATTTTAAAACCCAATGGCTTCACAGCTAGCCATGTGCATTGCCATGTACTCTACCTATGTTGAACTAGGTGCTACATATGTCTTCTTCCTGCTTAACAAGTAATCATTGTTGATCCCAAGTTGAAGAAACACCCCAAGGTTCTATTTCTCTCTACTACACTCCCTACCCAATCTGAGTCTAAATATCCTTGGAGCCTCACTCCATCTCCTCCAAGATACCTCAATCCATACTCCATAGTACCTTTCAATTACCTAATCACATGCTTCACTATTATCCAATGCACTTTCCTCGGCTCCACCATGAAATGACTCAAGGTGTTCACAAAAAAACATATATATGGCCTAGTTTTGACCAAATACATCAAGGACCCTATCAGTTTCATGTATATCCTGGGATATACCAACACTAAATCTGAAGTGACAACCTTCTTCATATTAGTAACCATAGGTGTAGTCATTGGTCCACAGTCATCCAACCTGAATATGCTCAAGATATACATTTCATACTTCCCTTGACCAAGGAATAATTCTCCCTATACCTGCCATACCTCTAACCCCAAGAAATAATGCATCGAACCAATGTCCTTCATCTCGAACTATGTAGTTAAATTTTCTTTGCACCTTGCAATAATCTTCTCTTCACCATTGATAAAAAATTCATCAACGTGCAGAACCAATATGAATGGATGAAACCCAACAAGTATGAAGTACAAGTTAGGATTTGCCTCACTCTTGGTAAATCCCATACTTTGCAAGTATCCTTCAATCATGGAATACCATGCCTTGGGTGCCTATTTGAGTTTGTACAAGGATTTATTATTCCTACATAGATGAGACTCCCTCCCATGTACCTCAAATACCTAAGGTTTCTCTATGTATACTTCCTCCTCAATGATATCATTGAGGAAAGTTGTATTCACATCCATCTTATGAATTCTCCACCTGATAAATAAAGCAATAGAAATAATATCTCGAATAGAAGCATAATTGGAAATTGGATCAAATATCTCCTCATATTCCACTCCCTCTTTCCAGGAGAACCCTCTCACCACAAACCTCACCTTGAAATTCTTGATGCTACCATATGCGGCATGCTTGATCTTGTAGAGCCACCTAGAACTCACAATTGACTTCCTCTCTGGTCTTGGCACTATGTCCTAAACATCATTCCTCATAATAGCGGTGTACTCCTCTACCATGGCATCCCACCATAGTTTTTGATCTCATGCTTCCTCAAAACTGGAAGGCTCAACATCAATGATTCTACTCATAAGTTCTATATAGTTAGGAAGCTTCTTCGGAGGCCTGTGCTCTCTAATCACACTCTTAGGAGCCTCACCAGCACCCATCAATGTCTATAATATCCACCTAGATATCTTGACGAGACTGGAAGGGGATAAATCCTCTTGCCCACCTAAATTCTAAGATGTTGATTGTTACTCATCCTTTGGATCTTGTTGGTCTTCATCCTATGTCATTGTTGATGACTCCTAATATCTCCTATATGCCAAGTTCTTCTCAAACGTAACATCTACGCTCACAATTGTCTTCCTCTATGATGGAGTGAACATCTTATAAGCCTTTGAGATCTTGGTGTACCCCATAAATATATCATTCTATATTGAAGGCCTGGGCTTCTTACACTTCTCCATAGGCACATGTATGTATAATGGACAACCAAAGATCCTCAATTGTCCTATATCTAGCTTCACCCCTGAGAATTCCTCCTGTGAAGTCTTGTCCCCCAATATTTTGTGAGGACTCTTGTTGTGCACATATATTTCTATGTTACATGCCTCTAGCCAAAAAAACATAGGAAACTCTTGGTCATGTGTCATAGCCCTGGAAAAACCAATTATGCACCGATTATTTTTCTCTGAAACCCCATTTTTCTTAGGGATGTATGAGACTGTTAGATCCCTATTACTCCCTTCCTCCTTGAAAAAACCCTTGAATTTATTGGAGGTGTACTCTCCCCCATTATCTGACCACAATACGGCCTTGATATTCTTCATTTTCTAGTTCTCCACCTGAGCTCTAAACTCCTAAAATTGACTAAAGACCTCAACCTTCGTATTCATAAAGAAGATCCAGGTTTTCCTGGAAAAGTCATCAATAAACATCACATAGTATGATGTTGTATGTATTTATGCTAATGAAATCATCCCACTCACACATGAATAGATAATATCCAAGATCCCCTTGGACCTACTGTCGCTTCTTGAAAAAATATCCTTAGCATCCTTTCCAAGTGCACATTCGTTGCACACTCCCTATTTATCTACATTGAAATATAGAAGAGTTTTGATATTACCCTTCAGAATGGACAATTCCCTATAGTGTAGGTGTCCCAACCTCTTGTTCCATATCTCACATAGGCTATCACTTTCATGTACCAAACCCTGAATAGGATTACCTTGCAAGATATATAAATTTCCCTCTCTAACCCTAATGACCATTGTTCTATCTAGGCTATCTTTCTTTGGATGTATGAGTAAATTCCCTCTCTTAAAGTGATGGAAAAACCCTTGTCCTCCATAGTTGATACTGAGAGAAAATTCTTCTTTCATCCTAGTATATAAAGGACATCATGGGGATCCAAAGAACCTCATGACTCAAAATGGAACATAATTGTTCCCTCTCCCTTCACTACATACATAGAATCATCACCAAGGTCCACATGAACATTTGATTTTGTCTCCATCATACTACTAAATATCTCCCATGCTTCTATCATATAACAAGATGCACCATTGTCCAAGAACCATGCACTCTTCGTAGTTGTGTTAGTATAAAGGATAGAAACCAATGGGAAATCCTTCTCAAACTTTGCTACAAACTCATCTAGATGCATCTTGATGATCTTGTTGTCTACATCGTTCCTTTGCTCTTATTCTTCTCTAGAAAATGAGATGCATAATTTCCATTCTTATAACATGAGAAACACTTAATTTTACTCAAGTCCTTCTTCTTCCTAGCTACGATGATCCTCCATCATTGTTACCCTTCTTGTTGGAACTTTTTTCTTTACCATTTTTTGTCTTACTGACAAGATCCAAGTTCTCATCACTACGTCCCTGCTTGTTTCTCTTAGAATCCTCTCAAGTCTCTTCCTGGATGAAATCATCCCAAAGTATCTACCAATCTGGGATAAGTTCCCGAGCACGGAATCCCTTGAAAAATGGTTCCCAAGACTTGGGAAGACCATTCAATGCCACACGCATGAGCTCTGCATCCTTTGTTTTCTCTCCTATGGTTGCAAGTTGATCACATACCTAAGTGATCCTCGTGAAATATCCAGTAAACTTTTCATATCCAAACATCTAGATAACTCATGAGGGTTCTCCAACTTCACTAAGCCATATCTCCTCAACCATGAGGAACTACGTGGCGTACCACATATCGCCGGAAATGGCATGACATGTACTAGAATAGTCATACCTACATATTCACTGAGCTTCATGTCTTTATACCTAAAATAAACTATGTTCCCTTCTCCAAGGGTTGACATCAATCTTTAAGGGTTGACATCAAAATAAAATATCACTCTCCAAGGGTTGACATCAATGACAACCAACTATCCAAACCAATTTTCCATCAACCTAATTCAACTGTCCAACAATATTCCCCTTTGGCATTGATGGAAACACCAACATTGATGGAAACACTTAGACATGGGAATACTCATTATCATTCTTCACCTATGATCATTACTCCTCGTCAATATTTCTATCTTTCAAAGGGTATCTTTTGTTGGGGATGTTCCCTCTGAATGATCTCCCCTTGGGGTTGATCCCCCTGTCTAAATTCCTTTGATATTTATTTGTGTTTCTAATCCTATGAATTCTCTCTCTCCCTGCATTTGATTAATCTCTCCCCCTTTGACAAAGGGTATCACTCTAATGCAATGTTGATGGCATGGCTACCAATGCTCCCTCTATGATCATCTCTATCATCTCTCCTCCTGGAATCATACCTTTGTTCTTACCTCTCTATCTGACAGCTTCTCTGAATGATATTTTTGCATGTCTTACTGTTTTTGTTTCTCTTCCTTTGACTTCTCTGCAATATGTCATGTAGAAAAATTGTAGGGATTCCATGTACTTGCTTCCTTTTGGAATTTTTTTTCCATTGGTTCTTTCTTGTGTAATCAACTGACATATATAAAAAGAATTCAAGAATAAGAATTCAAATAATCTTGTATCATTATCATCCATTATAATAATATTCATTTATCTTTGAACCATTCTATGAACCAATATATGAACCAATCAATATTTGGATCAATCTATGAATCCATGCTATCATCCACTGTCATATATATGTCCAAACCTGCTAAGTTTTCATATGAATCCATATCTATCCATACTGTCCAAGACTATGCTACTCAATTGTCCACAATGTTGACCCATATGTCACTGAAATATCATGAAGTTTGCACGGTTGCAAATGATCAGTAAATGTGTCCACTGATATTCTCTATATGCATACCAAACTTTGTATGTATGGAAAAATCTGTACTGATGATATCTCTGCCTAAATACAACCATACATCTACTACTGAACCACTCTGAAACAACTGCAACATCCTTCTGAAATACTTCAAATTGCTTGAAAGATACTCTATGATTTATAGAGTTGTTGTCTAGAATCCCCATGTTCAACATTCATAATATTGGGAGTCTTCAATCAAGATGGCTCAGAAGAATATCCGCTCAGATGCAGAGTCATCATCATATTCATTGGTAGACTCAACATATCTATGAACTCTTACTTTTTTCTTTTTTTCTATGGATTCATCTTGCACTACAATTCCTGAAAGTACAATCTCTTGAACATGTTATTTATTCATCTGTTCTTCTTTTCTTTCTTGTGATACTGCAAATCCTATGATCTCTGAGACTTTCTCTTTCTTTACCTGATTTTAATTATAATCTTTCTCTATTGTGGATTCTAACAATATGGTTCTTGAAACTTGTTCTTATTTTGCTTGTTTTCCTTGTCTTTCTCGTACTATGGCAAGTCTTGTAATTACTAAAATATGTTCTTTATTCACTTTCTCTTCTTCTTGTTCTTTTCTTTTCCAAATTTGAGTATATCTAATACATGTTTCTTTCTTTATGGATGGCACCATCATGCTTCTACAATTCCGAAATATATGACCATAGTTGTGGCATTTGTAATATTCAATATTATGTGGGGCCACATAAGTATTTCTTGCTTGAGTATTTCTTCCATAAGCCCTGCAATTTGCAACCTTATGTCCAAAGTTAGTACAATAAAAACAATAACCATAAAATAAATGTGTGTACCTGGGAGTGAATGATCATCTTTGTTGTGTAGTCCTCCTGGATTCTTGTCTTGGTTGATAGTGATCATGATTGAGGATTCTTTGTGGCTTGAACGTGGAGGATCTTCTTCTGTAGTCTTATTATTGAGTGTTTTTTCTTCTAGAATGTTCTTCTTCAAGGGATTGCATTCTTCCTTCCTCATTGAACCTTTAAGGACTTCTGCATTGTTGGCCCTTCACCAAGTTTTGAGGGATATTGATCAAGTTTGACCTATTTTGGGACTTCAACGGCCTATCAAAGGATGAGCACAAGACAAAGCGGAGATCACAGGATCTCGGCCCCTTTTTGGGTCATTTTTGGGTTTTTGGGATTATGTAACGGGCATGGGATGTCGGCCCATGGGTTTACCCATGCTTAGGCCCAATTTTGTAATGTATAAATAGATATCTAGGCGATGTAAGAAGAGGTCGCTAGTCAGTTGTAAGTGGATGATAAGTGCAATTGTGGTTTGTAAGTACTTTGTGCATAACTGTGGGAGACTTGTAGAGCTAAGTGCAAGTGGTTGTAACAGACTGTGGAAGGCTTTGTGTTATAATGTGAGGAAGGAGGATCTAGCGAGGTGCACAGATCTCCTGTCCTAGGAGGAGTAGGGTTTTCATGGCTCTGTGCTTGTAACTGATTGACTGAGGACAATAAAGAAGAATATTTGGTGGACATAGCCCCAGGGTGGGGGTGAACCACGTAAACATTGTGTTGTTCTGCTTTGTGCTTTGTCTTGATGTGTTTATGTCTCATATTACTAAGTGATTTGATATAGATAGACAAATATGATTATGCTTTGTGCTAATGATGTGTAAGAGTGTTAGATATGACATATATGAATGTGATTAGTGCTTGATCTTCTAGATCTAACCCACCTGTTTATGATAAAGTGCTTAAATACATCAGATCTGAGTGAATGATGCGATGCTTTGTTCTATCTGTGCAGTAGAATAGTGGTAAAATATTGAGGAACTGTCGGTGCTAAGTGCTATGTTAAGTATTATAATCACAGATTTGTGTCCCAGCTAAGGTTGCATACACTTGATTCATGAAACCACCCCTGCCTCTACCTTGGGTGAGACTTCATCTGCTTCATAGGTGTTGTCGAAAGGGCCGATAGTTATGGTTTTTTTGGTGCATTTTTGTAGCATTGAACCCTGGGTCTGCCCCTATGCCAAAAAATGGTTTCGTTATCGGGCCCTGAAACTGTGATTGTTGGGAACTAATAAAGAAGAAGCTTTATGCAAATATTCGACCCGAAACTTTGAAATCTCTGTGCGTAGATCTATTACCCTAGTACGCAACATTCTACTTGACCTGAGGAGCTCTGTGCCAAGAAAAGAGGTCAGATTTGAAGAAAAGAGGTAATATATGTAAGCTTTGTGTTCTGATAAAGGTAATAATAAGTGAAAAGTTTTAGATCTGAAAGCTTTGTGCTCTGTAAAAGTAAGATAAGTGGAAATTTTTGTTTCTAGAGTATGGATCTAGGTATGTTTGATAGATTTTGTCCTACCTTAAAAACCAGGGTACTAATAGATGAAAGAAGGTTTGATATGAGTAGATCTGATAAGAATAGTGAAAGATATGGTATACCTATGCACAGAAAGAATAGTTGGACTAACAAATGGATGCAGGATCCTAGAAAGAATTTGTTGTAGGTTAGCTCCTGTGATCCTAGCGCGCAGTACAGGAAAAGTTGGGGATCATTTAAAAGAAAGAGAGGATTAACCCTCTGTTACAGTTGCAGAAGAGCAGGACATCTTGCTAAGGGATTCCCTTGGAGAAGACCTAGTTGACTTTGTTGCAAAGATATGGACCATGAAGTGTTGGATTGCCCTAGAATGATTGCTAAACTTGAAGGAATAAATCTAAATCAAGAAAACCCTAAGGTAGATCTAGAAACTAAGGTTATGGCATAACCCCAGAAAGAATCAAAGAAAGTATTGCTACAGATGAAAGAAACCCTGAATGACCATCGACATGTCAGCTTATCAGAGATCTTCAAAGAAAAAGAATGCATTGAAGCAAGAATAGGAGACTTCGACATTGACTGTGTTCTGGATGAGGAAACACAGGTGAATATCATGACAAAAAGAACTTGGGAAATTTTAGGGAACCCTGTTATGACTCCTTCCTTGGGAAGAATAGGGTTATTTAGAGGGAAGTTGATAAACCTGTGTGGGAGGCTCGCTCAGATACCTATGAATGCCAATGGAACTTCGACAGAAGAAGATTTTGAGATTATTAAATTTACTGAGGACAGAGCCCCATTTACCATGTTACTAAGAAAACCTTAGATTGACAGAGATCAAGACAGACAAAAGGAAGAAGAAGAAGTTTTAGAGCAAAAGAAACAAGAGTTAAAATATTTCATGACTAGAAGGATCGCACACTTGATTGAAGAGAACAAATCAAAGTTATTTAACACCATAGACCCAGATGTCGAAGATGCAAGAACATTAGAAGACCCACAGAAGTTTGAAGTACCTACTCTAGATAAAGAAGAGGTATTACCCTTGAATCCTCAAAAAGAATCTCAACAACACGAAGTATCTATGTCAAAAGAAGATAAGAATCAGAATGGAAAAAGGAATACTAAAACAAAGATCACTGGAAAGAAGGCTAAAAAGCTAAGTAAGAAGAGAGCTAAGATCGACAAGTTACAGAAGGTTCCAGAGGGAACTTCACAGAAGGAAACTTTGCAAAATTGGAGCTTTGACAGGATATCAGAACAGCATCACATGGCTCTTTGCCATGGCGAAGCAATATAGTCGTTGGGGACATTATAGCCGTTTGACCGACGCTCTGAATGGGTAGAAAGGAATTTATGGTCAGACAACTCGCCACCAGATCGTTGGACCACACCATAACGGACCAAACAGAGTTAATGAAGGCTCCATACCCATTGTTGGAGCCGCCTTTGTTTTTTCTAGCCCTTCTTGAATTCCATGTCTTAATGCTCGAAATCGAAAGATGGTTTTCATATTTTCCATCTGTGGTTTCAAAATCTCTGAAGTCTTATCACGCGAGCGGCGATAGTTATTGTACTCTCGAAGCGAGTTCTACTTTTCATCAAATATTTTTCCCTCCTTTGTTCTACCTCGGGATTTCGTATGTCGGATACTATAGATCACATAGTTCACAAGTCCCGAACAACGAAACGGTGAAATCGTTTTAAAATTTTACCCAGGTCAGTAACGAAAGTAAAATTTTCCTAATTCTCGGTTAAACATCATTGGGTTTTCACGTCTCAGCATTTACTAAATCCAAAAGTCTTACTGACGTAACCCCGATAGCCGAAACCACGAATTTCTTGTTTTAGTAACCCGTGTCAAGGTTAAAGGTAAAAGCTTAGCCGTGGTTAAGTTCTGTCGGAAATTCACAACTCAGCGTGTTCTCTTTTAAAAAGATACATTGTTAAAGCCCCGAGTTGCAAAGACATGATAAACATATGAACATAATTAATTAAACACTTAATCTGATTTTATCCTCCCTTTTAATTAAAACATATCATCGCGATCTCGCGGTTTCGCAACTCGGCATGAAAACTTCCCAGAAGCTATACCTTAAAAGCTCCAAGTCGCGATATGGCGATATAAATAATTACTTAATTAATTAAGAACCTAATCACAATTACGTTTTTATTAACCAAAGTCAGTCATCGCAATTTCGGGTGTTAGAGGTTCAAAGGGTTAAAGAAAAAATTCTCGATACAACGAGTACCGAAAGATTAATTAACTTTGGTAAAACCAGATTAATTAAGCTAAACCAGTATCTCCCGTGATTTGATGCATGCATAGCTTACGAGGCAGTCTTAATTCTTCCTTACGCCAACTGACATTTCGAACCGCCAAAATTTATGGCATTAATTAGAAACTAGGTGAATCGACAAATAAAGATTGGGTTTTTATTGCTAAATTTATTTTTAAGCGTGATTTGACCGACCTGTTCTTAAAAAGTACCGAGTTTTCAAATATATAGAGCTATTATTCGTTATAACAAATTCATTTCTATATTACGCAGAGCACACCTTCTCAGCGAGCTAATTTCTGTATGTATACATATTTTTATCGCAGAAGAGCTAAAGCAGGATCTCCCGTCATGGCCCCCCGAAAAGCATCTAAAGCCAGCGTTGAGGTTTCAGGACAAGGTCTGAAAAATGTCGTTCATACTTCACCTCGAAGTGTCAACTCTGTCCCGAACTGGTCATTCATTTCTGATGTTCTGTAGGCCGAATTAGTGGATTATTCTAATGATTCCAGCGACAATGAAAAATACGACATAACCACCAAATATAAGATCGTCGTTCAGTCAAGAATGCATAAAGTAGCAGCCAGGCCAAGACTTCTCCCTTACTATGATATGGTCTAGTGGGCATTAGACCATGTGGGCATACCAACCAGAACCAGCATCAATTAATAGAAGGTCACCATCGGGACTTTCAGACCCGAACAACTACAAGTTATGTACAAGTTTCCCACCATGTCAGACCTTACATATGATGTCGAATTCTTGGAGAAGATCAAACAGAAGGAATGTGTACAGTATGACAAGACTATGTCCAACTTAATCAGAGATTGGGTTTCGCACCCTGCGAAGTTCAAGGAAGACAGTAATGGTATATATTCAATAGCTTCCTTGGAACCACAGTTCAAGTATATAGCTATGATGACCTGCAGATTATACGGGAGAGAGGACACCTCACATTTATTTCTTCAATGGGTGCCTCTAATACATCAAGTCACCAAAGGTTGTTCCTTCGACTGGGAGAAAATGTTGTCTGATAGCTTGACCAGTCGGGTTACGGAGTATCGGGCGTAGAAAGAGAGCGGAAATATTTCTTCATTTTTTATGTCTGCATACATTATGGACGTCGTGTTCTTTCTAACACCATTTCCCTTAATGAGCTGGAGTTGGACTCCAGTAGAGGCCGAGCCCATCCACGTCTATCATTCGAAATTGTGGGAAAACAAAGCGGCAGATTTCGTATATGAAATCTTCAACTGGGTGATGGTACCGCTGCATGTCACTATTTTCGGCCACCCACCACCCAGGATCTCGGACAGTATAGTGATGAATTTGAGCAGTATAGTTGATTGGTATGTAGAAGCCAAATTCTCATATCTTAGAGTTTTCGGGGCTTCTGTTCCCCCACATGCATTGCCATTATTCATCCCCGACAAGCTGGCTTTTCATGAGGTTGCTAGACAAACAGTAATCGGTGGCATAAGCAAGGAGCTTAAGGGATACTCAAAGAAGGTATGGCCACGTTTTCCTATTCATTTAAATTCATACTCTTTATTAGATTTCGGGCATGCTAAAGCTAAGACAGAAGCCCTGGAAGACCTAAAATTGGTTCTTATTGAATTCAAGAAGCACGATCCGCAAAGGTTCATGAGTAATCATTTGGTCAGTTTTGGACTCAAGAGATTTGAACATGAAAATTCACCCTCGGATGACATTTTTCGAGGCACAAGATCTTATGCCGAGATTTTAGCTCGAATACAAACCCTGGCACCTGAAGAGAGGGATGATGTTTTGAAATTCCAAGAACATCGATGCAGTTGTCTTCCCGCAGTATTACGAGGTGAGAATTCGAGTACAGCGGAGGTGAAACAAAAAGATGCCGAAGACTCCAAAGATGCGACACCCAATCAAGAAAAACAGGACGGGGAAGAGAAAACTAAGAGTCTGAAAGAAGAGATAAAGACTCTCGACCCGCCGAAAATGCAGACTTCGATTACTACCCCGGGGCAATCAGCCAAGCAAATCAGAGACCCCATCGCATCCATTACTCCCTTGCAGTCAACTCAGGGAAATATTGATGTAGGGTGGATTTTAAATGAATAATTGAGGCCTATAAGGGTGGAAGAGCTCCCTCCAAATGAGTTCTTCTTTAATAAGAAAAGAAAGGTTGTGGTAAAGAGAGAATTCTATCAGTAGGGGGAATCGACAGCCAAGAAATACAAAGTATTGACTGATGGGAAAGACAAGAGGAATGAACAATTCACGACGGAAATAGCTGGGACATTAGGGGCATATGCCACATCGAATCAATTTTCAGTCAGGGTTTTGAAAAACCAGCTGAAACAAAAGAATCGCCTCATCAAAACCCTAGAATCTATACTAGCCACTATAGAGGAGGCCGCCAAGGACCAGGCGAGTGTAGAACAAGCAAGGTTGGTCGATAAAAGTGAGATAGAGCTGCTCAAGACTAAGCTCAAACAAGCAGAGCTGGTGGTTTGGAATGGTCAGATACAAGCGGGCCAGCAAAAAGACTTGATCGAACAGCTACAGGCCAGTGTGGAAATCGCCGAAAGTAAAGTTATAAATATCGGGATGTTCCAGTCCCAGGCAATGGAGATTCGGAGCAGAGTTTATGCAGCCCAGTGAAATTTACTCGCCAAGTTAGAGGTGATTCGGGACAACTGCTTGCTTGTTAATCAAGTTTTGGAAAATTTATCTGTTAGAGAAAGAGAAGCTGGAGCAGCATGGGTCGCCTTTCAAGAGGATGTGATAGATACAAACAACAGGGAATCGGGAAGTACTCCTAGGTTTCCCATTTCGGAGCAGACCAGAGGAAATATTCTATTAAAAGAATGGGAGCACAGCATCTCAGAAGGTAAGCTGCAAGCCAAGAGGGTAACGAAATCCTTAGAAGAGTCTTTTAGTTCTATAGATGGTAATCTGCTAGTCATTGATAGTGGAGGTAATGCCGAGGCATTGATTCAAATGAATATGGAAAAAATCTCACTTGATTTAAATGAAAAAGAAGAAAGAGATTCGGTCGAGATCTCACAAGTGACTATGGCAGACATAGTCCAAATATATAAATGTATGATTAAACCAAGTGTGCAATTGTGCGCTATCGACATCATAGACAAACAGATGGAAGACAGGTTGCCACAATTAGCCCGAGATTGTTACTCTTTTGAAGCCAATTGTCAAGTAAAATCGTCAAGGATGATATCTCGTTTGGTGGAAAGGTGTGTCACTTGTACCGAGCATGTGCGAGGGCAAGCTTCTGGCACCAAATAAAGATAGAGAGAAAGAAATGGAATGATTGCTCGCCTCCTTATCATAACTGAAAATTTTGCAGCGATTGAGATTCCATCTTATTGTAAAACTATATAAATATACCATAGAAAGAAAGAAAAAAGGGCTGGACCTTTTTGTGTCGATTGTAATAGAGGTTTTACATTTTGAGAGTTAATATAAAGAAAATCCAAAGATTCTCAATTTCGTCACGACTGTGTTATGAGTTTGTTTTCTTGTATCTCATATTTCGTTTTATTTCATATTCGTATCTGATGAATGCTTCGCTATAATTTAGTGCAACCTCTACTATAGTGAATGAATTTTGGTTTTCTATATTGTTTATTGTTTTTCCTCTGTACCAGCTATCAGCAGGTATAAGACCAGTCAACACTTTCAAAATTCTATATATATTTTATGCTTCGTCGGGTTATTTCTTTACATTTTTCTTCTTTTGTTTATATGTGAGATTCTCCCTTGATAGAAGCCTTACTCGATAGATAGCTAAATGTTTTCTCCCACCTCATACATTTTATTAAAATATAACTTAGTTACGGGAAAGGGCCTTTGATTTGCACCCCCTGTTCATTCCTGAAACTGTAAACTCTCTTTTATACGACCGAATTGAGACAGTACTTAATTTCCCCCTGAGGTTTTTTCTTATTTTACTGTTCCTCCATGACTGTCCCTGTATCAAGACAGCCTAATATCAAACCCAGATCATTATCAAATCAAACACACATTTCCTTAAACCTTTTCGATACTATTCTTAAAACAGCCACTACTCGGGTTGAACTCAAACGTTCATGGGCAGCGATTGAATAGGATATAAACATCTAGGAACAGTTGGAAGCTAGACAACGCCAACACAGAAATCATCCCTAGTTTCCCTTGCCAAAGGTTGACGTTTCTCTTTTCTCTACCCTTTACCCACTTTTGGATGCCTAGACACTGTACTTCTAAGCCTTAAGTACAGACTCTGGAACAACATCTTTTTGGCACCATTGTCGAAGACTGAAGTTACGAAATATTTTTCCCTGGGAAAATGACATTTATTTCGTTGAAAGTGCCACCCTTTGATAGTGAGCAAAGAGTGCACATATTTTAAAGGCTTTCCAATATTTCACTTGGTGACTCCACAACTAATAAGCTGGCATCCGGACGAAGGAATACCAGACAAAACCTGGATGGTAAACAGACCACACCCGTTACCGACCCTGAGAAAATTTTAAAGACGAGAGGATCTCTCAAGATGACCCCTGCAGTCTATCAGCCTAAATACCCGCAACTGAAGACCAAAAGTTCTTCCAAACCTTCGACTTCATGCAGCCCTCTCTTCAACACTAAGTATCTAACATTGAATTACTCCAAATTTAGAAGCGAAACTACTCTGATAACCCCTGCAGAACATAAAGGAAAAATTCCTGCAGAAAATTTATATACTGTCGATATATCATTGACTCTTGAGTTGAATTTCACGAACCCACCCAGTCTTGAAGAATATTTCACACATCCAGCTTCCACACCCATTGGTTCCCCAGACTACATCTCTTGCAAGTCCAAAGAGCCTAGCCCTCACATCCCTTACCAGCCTTCCTCAGATTTTCCACCCCGCGAAGAAAGTAAAGATTCACTTTTAATCTTTCAAAACTCCCTTTACAACTTTCCACTGATAACGATGGCAGCCGCCAGAGGAGGAGGTGGAGGAGTTATCGGAGGAGGAGGGGGAGGATATCCTGTAGGAGGAGCTAGAGGCCAAGGGCCTGCCCCCCCTCCCAGATTGTTTGCGAAAGTGGCAGCAATATATGCTCCCTTGGTATTTCTCGTTCCTCTGCACGACCTTCCCAAAAATTATATAAAAAAAATTCCAAAATTCACTGGGGAAGGAGATTTGACCACAGCCGAACACATTAATTTCTTTGATCAATTCACATACATCCTAGGTATTGAACATGAGTATGTGTATTCGAGGCTTCTTATACAAACCTTTGAAGGCCAAGTCCGAACTTGGTTTCGGAGTCTACCTGCAGCATCTATCTTGTCTTATGACGCCTTGGAAGATGCTTTCCTTAGACAATGGGGCGAAAGAAAGGACCACCTATATTATTTAACCGAATTTGGGTCTTTAAGAAAAAAAAATTCAGAAACAGTTATGAATTTTATTCAAAGATTCAACAAGCTGTATAACAAAATCCCAGCCGAGGTTAAACCGTCCCAACCCGCGGCCAAAGTAACTTTCGCAGGGGCTTTCGAACCGGATTTTGCACTCCTTTTGCGAGAAAGAAGGGGAGCCACTCTAAACCAAATGCAAGATGACGCTATATAAATTGAGTCGAATATGATGGCTTCTGGTAAGCTTAAAGCTAAAGTAGAAACGGGAAACCGAGAAACTAAACGCTTTAGAGAACAAGCAGGTCCGTCAGGGTTTAATAGATCCACAGATGACAAAGTAGATGATATGGCCAGGGTAATTAAGGAACTGTCTAATAAAATATCCAGAATGGAGATAGAACAGGCCAAAGCTGATTCTTTCGCCAAAAAGGATTTCAAGAGGAACCCCAACCCCCAGAACCAGCAAAGACGGATAAAAAACAAAGATCAAAAAATAGAAGCTCCCCTAAAGAGAGAAAAATTTATAGGAGCGAATGATCTCCAAGATTTCAGAGATTTGGATAATGATGTCATGAACTTCGGTGATGACTGCACACAATCATATCTGACTAGAGAAGATTATGAAAAATATCTAAACACTCAACAACCATCAGTTAAGGGTGAAGAAAGAGATCATACTGACCTTTGTGGCTCTCAACAAGAAACCGAAATGATAATGGCCAAGGTCCAACTTAAGTATAACTTGAAATCTAAGAGTAAGCCCAGTTCAACTACTCAACCTAAGAAAATTCTCCCAAGAGGTCAAACTTATGAGCCTACTCTAGAAGAAACCCTATTACCTAACAGCAAAGCAAAAGTAGTAAGCACACAAGAGTCCGAAGTGGGAAAAGTTGAGACCCAAGCACAAGGAACCGAAACAGCTAATAAAATTACGTCTTCAACCAAGACCATGAGTAATAAAGTGGTCCAGACGAATAAGTCGGAAAGGAAGGATTCGGAAGTCCCAACTAAAGAAACAGACAAGGTGAGCGGAGTTTTCAGTTTTGAAAACGAGATAAATAAAATTAAGATACCAATCCCTCTGGTAGAATTAGCAAAAAACCCAGTTTATCGGAAGCAAATTACCAAAGTGATAGGTGTCTCAGAGCTAGAAAGTCAGTCTGACGTTTTAAACCTAGAAGATGATAAACCTAACATCACTTTTGGTCCAAATTTTGAAGGGGCCAAAGACACTATTGCTCCCTTTTATATCACTTTAAATGTATACGATCAACTACTACATAATTGCATGTTAGACTCTGGAGCCTCCCATAACATGATGCCTAAAATTATTATGGACAAATTGGGTCTCCAGATCACCAGACTTTACGGATATCTTTACTCTTTTGACTCAAGAAGGGTTAAGTGTATGGGAATGATAAAGGATTTAGTAGTTACCCTGGCACAGGTCCCGGTTAAGAGTATCTTGATGGATGTTGTTATTGCTGATATTCCCCCTAAGTATGGCTTACTGTTGTCTAGGTCATGGGGAGCCAAGTTGGGAGGTTCTCTTCAACTGGATATGACATTCTCCACAATTCCTGTGTTTGGTGGGAAATTTACTCGGTTGTACAGAGAGACGAGGTTAGCATATACAGTAAGCGACCCTCAAAATCCGAACAATTTCCCTATTTACATTGCGGATCAAGATTTAGGAAATTGTATCTTATCATTTGATGATGGTTTAGATGGTTGTCTAGAGGAAAAAGATATAGAGCAGGAAGATTCAGGTTACATGACAAAAGATTTGTGTAGCACCGGTGTCTGGAAAATGTTTTTTGACGGTGCCTCATCTTGTGAAGGGGCTGGTGCAGGAGTGCATTTAGTGGCTCCCGAAGGAAAGTTCGTTGTTCCTTTTTCTTACAGACTGCAATGGGATATAGATTATACTAAAATGTATCTGAATACAAAGCGTTGGTCTTAGGATTAGAGGTTGCCAGGAAGCTAAAAATAAATAACCTAGAGGTATACGGAGATGCAGAGTTAATAGTCAAACAAATAAATCGACAGTACCAAGCCAAGCATCCCAGATTAAGATCATACAAGAATTGTGCCTGGGATCTGATGGAAAACTTTTTCTCGTCCGTAAATGTCCATTTCATCCCACGCGCAGAGAACTTACATGATGATGCATTAGCTAAAGCAGCTTCAACTTTCACGCCTCCTACAACCTTTAAATTGAAGTATCACATAGAGATAAGACACAGACCATCTATACCAGACAATATCCAACACTGGCAGGTTTTTGAGGATGACGAACAAATTAAGAAGTTTCTTGAAGCAGTAGGTGAATTTTCCAAAACTCATGCAGACCAAGAAAATCAAAATGACCAGATATGGATCATGCAAGAAGGGGAGGATCCTCAAGATTTCTAAGACAAAATCACAAATCATCGTATGTTGGTCCTAAAAAACAACCAGATTCCGAAAGGACTGATCCCTTTGGAAAGACTGTTTGATCAAAATGACATACCTGTAAAATCCACCTTACAACCCCAACCAGAAGAGGCTGAGGACTGTGACATAGGAACCAAAGAAGAGTCCAGGATGGTTAAAATATCTAAACTTTTTCTCCCTGAAATAAAAGACAAATATAAGGACCTAATCAGACAATTTAAGGACATTTTCGCCTGGTCTTATGACAAGTTAATAACTTACGACACTACCCTGATCGATTACAAGATACCTTTAAAACCTGGGGTCAAACCTTTTAGACAAAAGCTTAGGTAGATCAACCCTATTTTATTACCTGTGGTCGAGAGAGAAGTGAAGAAACTTTTGGAGGCGAAAATTATAGTACCTCTGAGATATTCTGACTGGGTGGCGAATCTGGTCTCGTTCCGAAAAAAGAGTGGAGAAATTAGACTGTGCGTGGATTTCAAAAATTTAAATAAGTCATCTCTTAAAGACAACTATCCGCTGCCTAAAATGGATCATGTGCTAGAAAGGGTAGTTGGGGCGAATAGAATATCTATGATTGACGGTTTCTCTGGATATAATCAAATTGCCATGAATGAACAAGATAAAGAAAAAACAACTTTTACTACCCCTTGGGGTACGTTCATGTATGATAAGATGCCTTTCGATTTGATGAATGCAGGAGCCATGTTCCAAAGCACTATGGACATCGCTTTCATCAGAGAGAGGGATAAGTTTGTAGTCATCTATCTCGATGATTTAACAGTCTTCTCCAAATCTGATGAAGAACATCTAGTACATCTTAAACAAACATTCGAAAAGTGCCGCAGGTTTGGTCTATCCTTAAACCCCAAGAAATCACACTTCGCCATGCAAGAGGGTAAATTACTAGGTCATATTGTATCTAAGGATGGAATTAAGATTGATCCTAAAAGGGTTGAAGCAATAGATACTATAAACATTCCTAGAAATGTAAAAGAAATTCAATCTTTCTTAGGAAAAATAATTTTTTTACGAAGATTTGTCCCGAATTTCGCTGAAATTGTAAAATTGATCACAGATATGCTGAAAAAGAACAGCGAAGTAAAGTGGACAACATAAGCCAAAGCATCGTTTTCACATATTAAGAAAGTAATAGCCGAGGCACCTGTATTGGCAAGTCCCGATTATCTGAAAGACTTTCTTATTTTTTCATTTGCCTCCGAACACACGATTGTTGCGGTGCTCCTCCAAAAGAATGAAGAAGGTTTCGAACAACTGATCGCCTTTTTCAGCAAGATCCTCAGAGACGCAGAACTTAAATACGATATAATAGAAAAACAAGCGTACGCCATAGTAAAAGCACTGAAGGCATTTAGAACATATGTGTTGCACTCCAAGATCATTGCGTACATACCAACTAGTTCTGTAAAAGATATTTTGGTACAACCAGACAGTGATGGGAAAAGAGGACGATGGCTAGCCAAGATTCAAGAATTTGACCTGGAAATCAAACCCACTAAATTAATAAAAGGACAAGACTTGGCCAAACTTTTGGCTAAATCAAATCTCAGAGCTCTGGATATAAACTGCCTGCAGGGATACGAGGAAAATATGAACATAAGCGAGATTGATGAACCAACAAGTACAATTAAGATCGAGGAGAAGTTTGCATTATCAGAATGGTACCAAAACATAGTATCCTACCTACTGACTCTAAAATGCCCGAGGGAACTATCACCGTCAAAATCCAAGACTTTAAATCTTCATGCGGTTAAGTATTGTATCGCCGAAAATCAACTATATTGGAAAGACCCACTTGGTTTCTTGTTAGTCTACTTAGTCGAATCGGAAATAGAAAGGGTTATAAGTGAATTTCATGAAGGATTTTGTGGAGGACATCATGCTTGGAGGGCCACAACTTACAAAATTCTTAGGGCTGGGTATTACTAGCCAAAAATCTTTTCAGACGTTAACACCAAAGTCTGAGCCTGTAACCCTTGTCAGCTATTTGCAGGTAAACAGAAACTCCCGGCGCTACCTTTAGTTCCGGTCAAAACTGAAGCCCCTTTCCAACAATGGGGGCTAGATTTCATAGGATAAATTAATCCGCATTCTAGTGCCCAACACAAGTGGATCTTAACTGCCACAGACTACTTTACCAAATGGTTGGAAGTTATTCTGACTAAGAGGGCAACTGACTCGGTGGTAATAGAGTTCTTAGAAGACAATATCCTGTCAGGATTTGGTTGCCCCCGAAAGATAGTCACGGATAATGCCCAGGCTTTCAAGTCTATGGCTATGATCAGCTTCTGCCAAAAGTATAATATCATCCTTGGCCATTCTACAGCGTACTACCCCCAAGGAAATGGACTGGCTGAGTCGTCCAACAAGAGCATGATAAATATAATTAAGAAAGTGTTGGATGAATGCAAAAAGTCTTGGCATGTACATTTAAAGTACGCTTTGTGGGCGAATCGCATAGGCACTAAAAAGTCTATCGGCATGTCTCCTTTTCAAATGGTATATGGGACAGATCCGATGTTACCAATAAATTTAGCACTCCCCGTGATGAAATTGTGGCAAGATCAGAAAGAGGAACATAATCATGTCACCAGGAGGATAAAACAGTTAATCGAGGTTCAACAGCACAGGGTCGAAGTAGATGAAAAGATGCAGAAGTATCAAGACGACATGAAGGCACTATTCGACCATAGGGAAAATGACAGAGATTTCCTCCCAGGTGATTTGGTACTAAGGTGGGATGCAAGGAGGGAAGAAGCAGCGAAACATGGTAAATTCGATCACCTCTGGTATGGGCCATTCAGAGTCTTAGCTCGCGAAGGAAAAAATTCTTTCCTACTGGAAAATATAGATAGTGAAATCCTCAATGCCCTTGTCAACGGGCATTATCTGAAGCATTATATGACATAAACAGTCGCCAAAAAAAAATAAAAAAAAATATTATTATATATTTTAGATTTATATATTCATTTAATTTTAGATTTACATATTCATATATAGAATTTTTACTTGTGTATATATATTTTCCATTTCATTTTGTTATGTTGATCTTCTTTCGTGAATTTTCGACACCTTTCGGATAGCCCTGATAACCCTCATATCTGCCTCTTATAGGATTCCAGTTGCACACAAAACAAGTAGGAGAAGTAAACCGAAAGTTGGTGTCAGAAATAAATCGGCTTAAACAGGTGATACCCAAGATTTTTGATATTGTGCAAAGAAAATGAAACGATAAGGTAAAGATGAGATTTCCTAAAAAAACATGTTCTAAAGGACTATTAAATAAAACCGAGGTAACCTCATTCGGACAGCAACATCATCTGAACTAATAAATAACAGAGTTGTTTCCTTGTTAATCATTTACGAAAGAATAAAACAAATTAAACGATTCACTCAAATTAAAGCAGTCAGTCAAAGTAAAGTGCCCCCGAAAAAGATTTACAAGAGTCAGTTTTGAATTTTTGACTTCTGTTTTTTAGTCCGTAAGTCACTATCTGTCACCCTTTTTTGTCTTCGTGTTTACCTTTTAAAAAGTCAGCTTCTTTCTGTTTCGCATACGAAGGGATAAGAGATTTTGTTTCAACCTCATGAGATTCAAAGAAGATTGTGGAAAGAAAGCGGGTCTTCACAACTCCTCGGTCCCCTGCTAAACGAAGGGATGCTTAAAGTGATCCTAACTTTCCTAGGTTTTTCAACAATTTCGGAGGATTGAGACTTGCTCAAATAGAATGCCCTAAGAAAGTTTATTTCCCTTTTTTCCCTGAGAACGAAGGTGTTGTGAAGGTTAAGGGAAGGTTGGTACCGAGTAATCAAAGTAAGTTGATAGACCTATAATGCAAAATATTACACAGATATCATCCCTGATACAAACTGATTACCCCCATCTTCGCGCTCTAAAAAAACAAATTATAAGACAGGTGGTGAAAGGAAATTCAGAAATGATTGCCCCCATCTAGTCCAAGAGATGATGAAAGGAAATTCAGAAATGATTGCCCTTGTCTCAGCATTTAAATGCACAAATATATTCTGAAGTGGTGAAAGGAAATTCAGCAAAAGGGGCCAGATAACTTCACCGGGGTACTGAACAGGCTCGCTGGCAGTGAAGCAATATCTGAGATATATGTAAGGTTGTTATACATGAATATCACTCTACTCTGGTAACCAATTCTTTTTAAAAACCTGATCTACATCCCATGTTCAGACGGGGCTTCCTGATTAAAAACATATAATCTTCTTCTTTTGATGCAAGATGATAGCCACAAGATCTATTGGGTCTCTTAGAACTGTTTTGATTGTCTTAAGGAAGACCTGAATTTAGTAACGGGAAGGGTAAAGTCGTGAAAGGGACTACGGCTAAGTTTAAAAAGAGTACCTGAGTTTGAAAAGCTTTTCGAAGGTAAAAAATGAAGTCTCTTTCCCCTTCGCTACCCTACTCTCAGGAACCTTTTCGCCTAATTGAAGCTATTGACTCCATTTACCCAATATCAGCACGTGGTCTACTGTTCTTCCCGTCTTACAAGAAAACGGGATCCCCAGTTGGAGCCTATGTTCGAGAAGCCTTTGTTTTTTCTAGCTCGTCTCGAATTTCATGTCTTAATGCTCAAAATCGAAAGATGGTTTTCGTATTTTCCATCTATGGTTTCAAAATCTCTGAAGTCTTATCACGCGAGCGGTGATAGTTATTGTACTCTTGAAGCAAGTTCTACTTTTCGTCAAATATTTTCCCCTCCTTTGTTCTACCTTGGGATTTCGTATGTCGAATACTATAGATCACATAGTTCACAAGTCCCGAACAATGAAACGGCGAAATCGTTTTAAAATTTTACCCAGGTCAGTAACGAAAGTAAAATTTTCCTAATTCTCAGTTAAACATCATCGGGTTTTCACGTCTCGGTGTTTACTAAATCCAAAAGTCTTACTGACGTAACCCCGATAGCTGAAACCATGAATTTCTTGTTTTAGTAACACGTGTCAAGGTTAAAGGTAAAATCTTAGCCATGGTTAAGTTCTATCGAAAATTCGCAACTCGACGTGTTCTCTTTTAAAAAGATACATTGTTAAAGCCCCGAGTCGCGTAGTCACGATAAAGATATGAACATAATTAATTAAACACTTAATCTGATTTTATCCTCCCTTTTAATTAAAACATATCATCGCGATCTCGCGGTTTCGCAACTCGGCATGCAAACTTCCCGGAAGCTATACCTTCGAAGCTCCGAGTCGTGATATGGCAATATAAATAATTACGTAATTAATTAAGCGCCTAATCACAATTACGTTTTTATTAACCAAAGTCAATCATCACAATTTCAAGGGTTAGAGGTTCAAAGGGTTAAAGCAAAAATTCCCGATACAATGAGTACCGAAAGATTAATTAACTTTGGTAAAACCGAATTAATTAATCTAAACCGGTATCTCCCGTGATTTGATGCATGCACAATTTACAAGGCAATATTAATTCTTCCTTACGCCAACTAACATTTCGAACCGCCAAAATTTATGGCATTAATTAGAAACTAGGCGAATCGACAAATAAAGATTGGGTTTTTATTGCTAAATTTATTTTTAAGCGTGATTTGACCGACCTGTTCTTAAAAAGTACCGAGTTTTCGAATATATAGAGTTGTTATTCGTTATAACAAATTCATTTCTATATTACGCAGAGCACACTTTCTCAGTGAGCTAATTTCTGTATGTATACATATTTTTATCGCAGAAGAGCTAAAGCAGGATCTCCCGTCATGGCCCCCTGAAAACCATCTAAAGCCAGCGTTGAAGTTTCAGGACAAGGTCCGGACAACGTCACTGATACTTCACCTCGAAGTGTCGACTTTGTCCCGAACTGGTCGTTCGTTTCTGATGTTCTGCAGGCCGAATTAGTGGATTATTCTTATGATTCCAGCGACAATGAAAAAGATGACATAACCACAAAATATAAGATCGTCGTTCAATCGGGAATGCATAAAGTAGCGTCCAGGCCAAGACTGCTCCCTTACTATGATATGGTCCGGTGGGCATTAGACCATGTGGACATACCAACCAGAACCATCATCAATGAACAGAAGGTCACCATCGAGACTTTCAGACCTGAACAACTACAAGCTATGTACAAGTTTCCCACTGTGTCCGACCTTACATATGATGCCAAATTATTGGAGAAGTTCAAACAGAAGGAATGTGTACAGTATGACAAGACTATGTCCAACTTAATTAGAGATTGGGTTTCGCACCCTGTAAAGTTCAGGGCAGACAGTAATGGTATATATTCAATAGCTTCCTTGGAAACATAGTCCAAGTATATAGCTATGATGACCTGTAGATTATACGGGAGAGAGGACACCTCACATTTCTTTCTTCAATGGGTGCTTCTAATACATCAAGTCACCAAAGGTTGTTCCTTTGACTGGGCAAAAATGTTGTCTGATAGCTTGACCAGTCGGGTTACGGAGTATCAGGCGCAGAAAGAGAGCGGAAAGATTTCTTCATTTTTTATGTCTGCATACATTATGGACGTCGTGTGCTTTCTAACACCATTTCCCTTAATGAGCTGGAGTTGGACTCTAGCAGAGGCCGAGCCCATCCACATCTATCATTCGAAATTTTGGGAAAACAAAGCGGTAGATTTCATATATGAAATCTTCAACTGGGTGATGGTACTATTGCATTGTTGTGGGGTTTTTCTACCCTACGGACTAGCAAGCTAGGGCTTTAAACTTGCATGCAGATCATGACCCTTCAAGAAATAACTTTTAACCTCCTACCCAAACCTAGAACCCTTTTTCTCAGGCAAACATGGGAAGAATCAACTAACCTTTGTATCAACGGATGAAGTAGATCCTCCATTGAGCTTTTATCTCCTTGCTGTTGCTGCTCCTTCCACAAAGCGATCCTACAATCAAGACAAGACTACGCATGCATGCTACTGATCTACTAGAGGGTTAGAGATTCAAACACAAATCAAATAACATAGATAAGACTCATGTATTCGGGACGGGAAAAGCATCTTTTCATTAATCTCAATATGAATCAACTTAC
>ML787640.1:157607-196361 GCA_009831015.1 Picea engelmannii | reverse complement strand
TACGCATTTCTTCACCTTCATCAAGAGTCCAAGTAGGATTTTCTGGAGGCTTATTTGGTGTAGAAGTTCCCTTTTTGGGTGGCATGTTGGCCAAGTATCACTTTTGAACCTTGATTTTGAGGTGTTTCTGCTAGACAATATTTATTTTGTTGTATCTCCCAAGTTTCGGCCCTTCTAGGTATGAAACTTTCTTTTATGTATTTCTCTGATATTTCTTCTCTGCAATGCCATAGGTCTCATCAAAATTAGATGTGCCAAGTGGAATTTACGGTAACTTCCCCACAACTTGCTGATTTTTTTCCTTTCCAGGAGATCTCACTTGTATAGTGTGCCCTGCACAACATGATTGATATAAAATTCTAAAACTCGCACCAGAAATACTACAGACTGTCCACGATACAATAAAACCATCCCCACACAATTTGGATACTCTAGGAATAAGTTATGATTGTTTTACCTGGAACACCTTCTTGAGACTAGTCAATAGGACTAGTCAGATACCCTATCTTACACAGGGTGTATATACAAATTTAAGATGACCCGGAAGCTAAAATTTTTACCACAGATACCTTACTAATTTCTGTAAATATCTTCCAGATTTTAGGGTCTGAAACATTACAGAAACATTTTTATAGCGAAAATTCCGCAATGACTCATTTCAAGATGATTCCATAACCCTATCTTGTAGAGGGTGTATCTCCAAAAGTATAAGGCCTCAGGAGATGAATTTTGAACCCAACGTACCTTGATCCATCTAAGAAATATCCTCTAAGTCGTTCCTTCTGAAACATTGTAGAAAAAAAGTTATAGTGAATATTCCACGGTGTCTCAGATGTAGCAGCGAAACCCCAAGACCTTAAGCTCTTATACCATATGTTAAAAACCAAATATCAATATAGCATAGAAAATCCTCAGAAAAAGTACTCAACTCCTTCAAAAAGAGATAATTTCAGATAATAAGCCTCTGCGAGGGGGCAACCTCCTTTTACCCCACTTAAATGTTCAAGTACAAAATGATTCAAAATGAAATGTCTCCTTGGTATATATAGGAGACTATAAGGTATAATTACAACTAATGGCCTAAAGCCGACATAAATAAAATAACATTACTAATATAATATGCCCCAATTAAGGGGTAATGAGCCAATATTAGGGCTTAATAGCTAAGTTCTCTATTAAGTATTATAATCACAGATTTGTGTCCCAACTAAGGTTGCAGACACTTGAGTCCTACAACCACCCCTGCCTCTACCTCGGGTGAGACTTCATCAGCTTCACAGGTATTGCCAAAAGGGTTGGTAGTTAGGGTTTTGTTGGTGCATTGTTGGTGCGTTGAACCCTGGGTTTGCCCCTGTGCCAACATGGATAAATCTTTGGCTTCTCTTCGTTCTTCCTTTTTGGTACTTCAGCTGATGATGTGAATGCTTCTGTCTCTTCAATGTTCTTATTGAGCTTGATGACTTTGAATCTTAGTGTGACAACTTCTTCTTCAAGCTTCTCAACCTCTTCTTCTATCTTGATTATATGAGACTTCATGACTTCTTTTGTTCTCTTTGCTTCTGCAATTTGGATTTTCAATGTATTTATTTTTTCTTCGAGTCTTCTCTCTTCTTGACCGAACTCTTCCTCAAGCTTGTTTAAATCATTGGTTCTTTCCTTGACATGATCTTTCAGTATCTTTTCTCTTTTTTCTACTTCTTCCTTTTTTGTTGTTATGTTGGCTTCTAAACACTACTTTTGATCTACTAGAGTTTCTTCAATCCTTTTGGCCTCTTCTAGTCGTGCTCTTAAATTCTTGACGGCATGTTCAGCTTCTTCGGAACCTTGAAAACTTTCCTTTTTCTTCATCAATTATTTCTTGAGTGACTTGTTATCTTCTCTTGCTTTCTTTAGTTCATCTAAAGCATTGATCAGTTCTACTTTATAATTGTCTTTTCTTTCAATTGGATTTTCTATCTCATTACTTTTAGGGCATTCAATTTCAATATGTCCACGTTTTTCACAATTAAAGAAAAAAAATTATTCTCATGTTGATTATGTACTCTTCTTCTTCTTAATCTTTCTGACATGATGAACATCTTTCTTCATGTTTTGTACCTGCATCTTATTTGGAATTATCTGACTCGATGATGGGTGAAGAATAGATATCATGTAACTTATCCCAAAGTTCCTTAGATGATGAACATTTACCCACTTTGTCCTTAATTGAATCATATAGTCCTTCCAAAATCAAATCCATTGCAATTTTGTTATTCTTCCTCAATTCCTTCTTGGTTGTAGTCTTTTCTTTCTTTGTAGCATTGTATCCTGTCACAATTGAATACCAAATATCATATCCCTATAACTCTAAAAAAATTATTTTCCTTAGTATCCACATCTCATACTCTAGACCATACCTACCATTAAACATTGGTACTCCATTCTCAGTACATTCCATGATCTCCTTCCAATGGTTAAACTATTTCCTAAAGGAACCGCTCTGATCCCAATTGTTGGATTACTGAGGGGGGGGTGAATTAGTAATAGAGATTTATAATAATTTTAAACCACAGTATATATTCTTTTAACAATGTTCAACAGTTCATAATAAACATTAACATCCATCAGTGCATAATGAATGATAATAGACACATCCACACAATACAAATTACACCTGTATTTTACGTGGATACCCAATGCAGGAGAAAACCACGTAATGTTTTTCTTATATGTCAAAGAATTACATTCAAGGAAGCACCAACTTCCAATTCTCCAGTTCCAACTGGAAGGAGGCTCCAACCCCCTATTTTCTTAGGCTACAACCTGAGGGAAGCTCCAACTCCCCAATTCTATGGATACAACCAAAAGGAAGCTACAACCCCCTTTC
Source organism: Picea engelmannii (assembly GCA_009831015.1). Classification (NCBI taxonomy): domain Eukaryota; kingdom Viridiplantae; phylum Streptophyta; class Pinopsida; order Pinales; family Pinaceae; genus Picea; species Picea engelmannii. Next base: position 193,495 of record ML787640.1, on the reverse strand, counting down.
TTCTTTGACTACAACCACCTATCCTTGCCCCGTCCTCTAGCCCTGAAATATAAGTTTCAAATAGATGATGGAACCACTGCTACATTGTCACTGTGAGATATACCACTATAAACTTGTACCAATATGTGCCAACAACCTATAAGCAACATGTACAAATAACCTGTGATCAACATGTACCAGTAATCATCATGTACCAACAAAAACCAATAGGTACGCGACATGTATATGTTATAGTGTACGTATGTATGTGACCTGTGTATGTACATGGCCTATCTATACTTCAACCTACGTACACCTTCAGAAAGATAGGGTTTTCACCTTTCTGAAACTTAGACTCTTTGTTGCCTCTGTCACATCAACCTACAAAATATCACAACTTGTACTATCAACCATTTACATCAATCACTGACACAACCTATACCATCCCAGCAGCATCAACCATGCACATCACAACACCTCATAACCATCACCAAAACCAAGATGTGCCTTTAATAATATATCAATGTATTTATGCCACATCATCCATATACCATGTGTCAACAATACTACTAGAAAGATCCTCTAACCATGCACCAAACATGTACCAATCATGTGTCACCAATACTACTAGAAAGTGCCTCTAAACATGTACCAAGAATATCCCTCAATAGATCAGGTCTGATAACATAGATCACATACTCAATATCACAAGAATATCACTCAAACCATGTGCATCTATGTCACTCTAGTCATGTGCCATACATGAGAATACAATCATAATCATGTGTAATAAACTCTCACATGGACTAGACATCAAACCCTCATTGATATGTAGCCTCAAACTACACCAACAACTTCACCAACACATCACAACCAAAACCCTCAACCATGTACCAAGAAATATAAGATATGCCTCAACACTCAACCCAACAAGATGTAACAATAATGAATACCAAACATACCAGTGTTGTATTTCTGTAGATCTAGCTCATATAATAACTGCCATACAACCAACAACCTCTCTAGGGAAAATATTCAACCTCCCATAACCATATCTCATGTAGACAACAATATCCAACTAAAAATAAGAATATGACATACCTTTTGAACATGTAGATAGATCTGTTGTACCTGATCACTATAGAACTTCCTAGGAGCTTGCTTTCAAACTCTGAGAACCTGGCACCCTCAACAACTCAAGCTTTCATGAATTTTCCCAACTATACGCGACCTCCTCTTCTTCATCCTACGTATTTACATGCCCTCATCCACTTTAGCCCGCATATGTACGCGACTTCCCTTATTGTAGCCCACGTACACCTTAAAAACTAGGGGTTTTTCAGTAATTCTACAACTTTGAAACTTTCGTTGTCAACCCTCCTTTTCTACCTCAAACTTGTGTAACTTTAGATGTATCAATGAGTAAATGCAATAAACTTTTCACAAATAATGGATATTCAATATGCTCATCAGGTTCTAATAGGAGACTCTTACTCTCTTATTTATACTCTCCAAGTGGCTTCCTCAAGGGGTTATCTTCTAACTACCTTTACCCAACTTCTTTCTTTTAGGGCTAACCCACTTCTAACCACTTGTCCACTTACAACCACTTTATCCACAAATAGTAAACTCACCACTTCTAGTTGCAACTAAATTTATTATTTAATTAATTTATTTTGCAACCACTTTGGCTTATCCATAAATAGTAAACTCACCACTTCTTGTTGCAACCACTTTATTATTTAAATAATTTCTCTTTGCAACCACTTTAACTACTTTATTATTTAAATAATTTCTCTTTGCAACCATTTTACCATAATTAACAGACTTACAAATTCTTATTGCAACTAATGTATTTTTAGGTATTTTCTTAATGCAACAACTTTACCCATGATTAACTCCTAGTTACCATCAATTTTACTAGTACACTTCTTCTAGGAGCTTCTAAAATAATTGACTTATTTGACCTTCTAGGGGATTCTAGATAAATGATGAGGGTTCTCCAACTTCACTAAGCCATATCACCTCAATCGTGAGGAACTAATTGACATACCACATATCACTGGAAATGGCATGACATGTACTATCCATATAAAATAGTCATACATGCATATTCATTGATCTTCGTGTCTTTATACCCAAACAAACTTGGGTCCCTTACCCATACCTTTGTGCTACCCAAATTCACTACCAGACTTCTCCAAGGGTTGACATCAATCTACAATATCACTCTCCAAGGGTTGGCATCAATGAAAACCAACTATCCAAACCAAATTTCCATCAACTTAAGCCAATTATCCAACAATATATTGTTATCTAGTTATTTCCTTACTACAAATCAGATTAGCAGCTCACAAAACAAAAATACACTACTGGAATATTCAACTCAAATAAAATAACAGAAGCAATACTGGAAACCAAAATCTCAAACACAATACACAAAGATATTCTACCCATCAACTAAACTTATCATTCAAATAACTTCAAATCTTACAAGGGATCCCTTACTTGGAAAATGGCCCAATTAGAAAATAGACAAAGTTCATCAAAATTTGAGTGGTTGATCTACTGCCAAAATTATTGTACGATCATGTACAGCTACAATGTAAACTTTACTCTAATACCAGAGTTGTTCTTCACGTCCTGTAACAGAATACTCACACTATTTGAATGAAATATATGATGAAACCTGTATTGATTGCGTGACCTGTACCAGAATACCCGCATTATCCATGGTCATTGATCCTTTTGCTACACACTTTCCCTCTCTCTTCCTTTGGCCTAAATCTCTAGATGGAAGTCCTTATTCACCTATCCAAGATCTCTTTGAATCACTATCCTTCACGATACAACTCTTTGTATCAATGTTGTGTCTTCTCCTTCACCCTAGCCTTGCTTTTATAATATTGGGTTATGACCCAACCCTAATCTCCAAAGTGATTGATGGTTGAGATTACTTCTCACCTCACTTGATATCAATGACTATTATTTAATTCACTAATGCTAATTAAAGTGTTTGTAAAACTCAACTCTCTAATAAAATCACTTTACTTTAATAATCCCTTTAATTAAAGTAAAGTCTCAAGGTAGAAGGCTTTGGACAACTTCCACACATCTAGACACTTAGACATGTGCGGAAATACCTATCTGATGCTACCAAGCATCAACAAGAGGTAACTCCAATTTGTAATACACACTTCCAATCCTTTGTAACACCTTATAGGTGCCATAACATTTGGGTGCTAATTTATTGTCCTTCTTTTGTTGATTGAGGGACATTTGTTTATATGCTTTTACCCTAAAAAATACTCAATCCCCCACTTCAAATTCCCTTTCATTGTGATGTTGATCTCCTTATTGTTTCATCATATTTTGTGCCATAACCAAGTAACTATCCTTCAATATTTTTAGAACCTCTTGTTGGTGCCCTATGTGGTCCTCCATTGCTTGAACCTTTGCAGTCCCTTTCAAGGGATAATTGATGGATGGAGAATGAATCCATAAAGTGCTAAAAATGGGGAATTTTTTTATGCAGTAAGAAAGGATGTGTTGTACCACCATTATACCAAGGGAAATAACTTGATCCATTGTGTTTTTTTATCATATGCAAAGAAATGAAGCTATCCTTCTAGACATTTATTCACAATCTCAGTTTTCCCATCAGATTGAGGATGGTAAGATGAGTTGTGAGCCAATTATTTACCCAAACAAGAAAATAATTCGTTCAAAAATTTCCAGTAAAAACTGGATCTCTATCACTTACAATAATATTTGGGACTCCATGTAGATTTTGAATTGTTTCCATGAATGTTTTGGCTACCATACTTAATTTAAAAGGATGAGAAAGAGAGAAAAAATGTGCATACTTTGTTAGTCGATCCACTACTACCATGATGATAGTCTTTCCTTCATATTTGGGTAAACCTGTAATAAAATAAATTAAAACTTCTTCCAAATGTTGACTTGGTATAGATAATGGTTGTAGGAGACCTGGTGTCTTCGGTGTCTCTCCCTTATTATGTTGGCAGACCACACATTCTAACACAAACTTCTGAACGTCAATTTTAAGACCTTCCCAGAAAAAATCATTCTTGATCCTATGGTAAGTTTTCAAGAACATTGAATATCCTTCTATAGGAGAAGTGTACAATTCTATAAGGACTTTCTATCTTTTAGATATTATGATCCTAAAGTACTTATTATAATATTATTTTATTATACTTAGGCTTTTCTAGAATGTATTTAGTTAGATTAGATAATGAGTCTAGAAAAGAATTGCTTCTTAGAAACAACAAAATAAGAAATTATTAAAATATTTATTTAATGTACATGGACACTTTTCATACTCACATGATTATGTGATGATATGTCCATAACAAAAATTAGCTTATAATTAATATGATGAGCTTATTAAAGCTTCATTTTCTCATGCTAGAGTAATGTTGGAGATTGTAAGCTCTTGCATTAATTTTGTAATTTATTTTCCTTTTTTAATAAAATTTGTGTGTTTGAGGACATTTTTGCTATCTTCAATTGGTATCCCACAGCTACACCAACTCTTATACAATCATGAAGTCTTATAATAACCTAATGTATTTCACATTTAAGGATATAGTTGTTATCCTAAATGTGTTGTTAGATTTCTACTTTGCCTCCTCCTACCCTATCTCTCGATGAGGTGTCAATGTAAAGAGTAATTGAGGTGGTTTCATGTATATATTATATATTGCATCATTAAAATGAATACAATGCAGTGAGCCTTCAATTGGTATCAGAACAGCTTTGGTCTTAAAGGGCCTGAGAGTCATTCCATGATAGTAATTCATGGGAGGCCATTAAAGATCCAATGATGAATCTCAAGGATAGTAATCACATATGCATATACAACCATGAGACCATGAGGCTACAAGGAAAGTCCAGATAGTGGGAGAGGGCATGATAGATTTCAAGCAAGGAGCAGCACGCATGCATCTACCCACCAAATAGTCCATGCACCTACGCATTATGATGAAGGTATGAAGTAAATATAATTTTAGCATTTAAAAACATGTTCTCCCATGTTAAGAGAGAGCTTAGATTTGTGAAGGGGAAAGATCCTTTGTTAGATCCGCTTCAACAACTATTGATTTTTGTTTACACCATCAATCATGTTCTGCCATTAATTCCTCCACGAGAAGGGAAGCCCAGTATTCTGTAGATCTTGAGAAGATAAAAATTATTTGTAGTGTGTCTCTTCTCCCAAGACAAATAAAACAAATGCAGAATCTATGTTATATCACGGTCATCTCCTTGCATAGATCGCAATATTTAAGATACTAAGATATTTACAGGAAGCGATTTCATCTGGAATGGATCCCTCCAACATATTTTCCTGCAAATACAGTGCATTCAACTCATTCAACCTCCCGATTTCCTTTAGAAATTAACATGTAAACTGGTATTTATTCGCTTCAATTCTAACTAATTGGACCACCATGTCAATCTCTTCACCCTATAACGCAATCTAGATATGCTCAACCTCATAGCTTCACCCTATAACGCAATCTAGATATGCTCCCAAGCCATTTGTAGGATATAAAGCTCAAATTTGCAGCTCTGTGGAATCTCTGGTTGGTTTACTAATATTTGATTGGTTGTGAAGTTCACAGATTTGAGCACCATGCTCGAGATCTTCAAATCACACTAGTCCAGATCGTACAATCTACTAATGACAAGAATTCATTGATCATGCACTACTCTAGATCACTCATCTGTTTTATTTGGCCAATGTACAAAAGAGTCAAGAAGCAATGACCTGTGCATGACCACATTGTTGCAGTATCCCACCAGCAAATACACATTCAGGAACACACGAATTGAAGAGCTTGGAACAGACACTCTAGCTCACAACTAGATCTGGTTTCAGCACCTAATTTCTCCACTATTTGGGATGACAATATCCCAGCTGCAATATTTCAAAACCCAAAGTAAAAAAATACAATAGATTATCAGAGAAGGGCACTCCAATTTCCAGCGCATGAGCTTGGCCTTTTCTCCAACAGAATTGTTCCAGGAGCCACGTACACATATGCCTAGATCCGCACTAGAAGAACGACTAGAACAAGAGAAAAGGATCGCAGGTGTCTTACATACAACTGGGAAGAGGTATTGTTTTCTTTTCAAAACAAACATTTTATCCCATATGCAATCCTCAAATTTAAATATCGTCTTTTTGTTGCATATTGGCAAGTTCCAAACAGGCCAGTTCCAATAAATCTTCTGTGGTTGGGCCTTCTGATTTGAATTGTATGGAAATTTTATATTGGTTGGATTATTAGTTCAAGAATTAAAAGTAGAGTATGTTATACATAATAAAATTATTTTTTTTTGTGTTGTGTCCTAGATCCAACTGAAATTGAATAAGGGGATCTTAGCTACAAGTTGTGTAGTGTGGGATGGTGAATATTTTCATGATTGATTTATGATGCTTATGTCTAGTTTTTGACATAATCACTTGCAATTATCATTTACCGAAAAACATGTAAAGTACAATGCAAGTTAATGACATCAAGGCACACAATTAATGTTAGTCAAGCACATACAATTGAAGCATAAATAATCAAGCAGTTTCTATGCATGTTCAAGTAATCAACTCATCAACCACTTTAGAAAAGGAAAAATCAAATTTTTTGAACATATCGTGGCACATTTGAAGTTCAATTGTATCTTGCCAACAATGTTTGTTGTAAGACTACTCGATGAAGTTGTATTGTACTTGCAATAGTTTCTTTGTAAGTATCAGTATCAAAATCAAGTTGAATTCCAATTTTCAAGCGCAATCTCAGTTGAACCCGACACCTGTTTGAGTCATTGTAAAATTTGACAAGGTTAAAACTCAAAGCATTGTAATACTTTTAGGGTGAATTTCAGTAGTATCCAACACCCTCAACTTCTTGTAAGAAAATCTCAAGTGAGTATGGAGTTCCAGTGAGCGAATTCAAGAGTTTAAGCAAGTGAATTGAAGATTTCAAGCGAGTGAATTCAAGAGTACAAGCAAGTGTGAAGTTCAAGCAAATGATGGATAAAATCATGCAGATGGTTTCCTTATTGGAAACTTTGTTAGAAATAACTGAGAAAAGTTCAGTCGTATTAACTAGTGAAACATTGGAAAGTGTTATCACATGTTTGCGAGTCATGCAAACAAGTATTCATATGTTGCAATATCAATCCCAACTATTGAATAATGAAATCACGGATCTATAAAATCAATAGTCAGTGAAGTGTTATGAACTAGTTTTTGTTCAGAACAACCCTCTCTATGATGATCAACAGACAGCGAAGGAGAAACTCAGCAAGACAAGTCCAGATACAAATGAAGATGAATTTATTCATAAACCTACATTTCAAGAGTTCTCTTTTGAGTTTAGTGAAGAAAACCTTTCAAAGATGTAGCAACATTCAGTAGATCAACTTTCATAGACATCAAACCAATAGGTTCAAAGTACTCTTTCCAAGCCCATCATCAAACCTTGGGAAGAAATCAGATACAACAAGCATAGAACAAGACTTGGATATGACAAGGAAGTCACATTTCATATTCCTGATTATTCTAGACCAATCTAGTTCCAAAGTGCTTGATTCCTTCAAGAAGTTTCAAGTTCACACGTTCCAGTTGAGCATCAGAAGGATAAGTGCCAACATTGCAATCGAGTTGGTCACATGAAGAATCAATGTTTTGATCTCCATCCTTGTCAGAATTGTGGCAAGAATAATAATTCATCAGATAAATGTTCCAAGAGTAATAAAATACAAGATTGAAGATTCACTATGAGTGGATCATACCTTGGAAATGGTCATCAACAGCCAAGCAATTATTTCAGTCTTACCAAAGAATTTGTTAATATTATGGTAGCTTCGGGAGGTATGAACCTCTATTGTGACCTATGATGAGATTAAAATATTTCGGAAGGAAGCAAAGAAGTAAAAGAAACCCTAGATGAGATGTCGACTACAGAAATATAATTAATATGAATTAATTAGTACCCAAAAGGAGAAGTTGGCCCCAATAAGTCTGTCAGAACCACTATAAATACAGGGCGCCAGTTCTCATTATTCACATTCTCAGAATTGCAGAGAGCCAGTTGTGTGCACTGCAGTTGGCAGTTTTGTGCGCAAGTTTCTGGGGAAGAGTGTTGCACCAGTTTATCGGTGGGACTATCTGATCAGCTTTGGTTACTTTTCTTACCTAGTGCATTAGCCTTGCTTGGCTATTGATTGCTACCATTATTCTTCTCTGTCAAGGTCAAGGTGCTCAGAGGGTGGCTTCGGCCTATGGTTGGGTGACAAGGGTATTGTCAATGGTAAAACGAGCACAATCTTTCATATTCTAACAAGTTATGGGCCCACACCTCCTTCATTTAGCCTAAACGTTGGAAGGAAGCATAGCCGCTAGGATATTGAGCTCGTTGAGAAACTGTCGCTGGGTTACTAGCAGGAGTAGCCTCCAAGACATTGCCGCTAGGGTTACTAGCAGAAGCAATTACAGAAACCCTAATCTCATATCTGACACCTTGTGATGGAACATCTTGCTCAAGAAGAAGATATTCAGATGCACCCTAAATCAGCGCACCTCTTGGCTCTCTCAGAAGACAGAAACGACGAAGTTGAAGTTTTGGATCAAGGCATGACCAGTTACCAGTCAACCGAAGACATGAGTGAAACGATCAATCTTTTACACTACTCAGCACTTACCGGAACGATTGAAGATGACATGTGGATAATCGATAGTGGAGCTTCTAGGAACATGACGAGAGATCAAGCCAAACTCTCAAATCTAAATGAGAAGAAGACCTCGTACAAGGTAGAGCTTGGAGACGAAACCACTTACCTCGTGGAAGGATTTGGACAAGCCTCCATCAAAATGAAAACAGGTAACTATGTTCACTTAATCAATGTTTTATATGTACCTGGTTTAGAAAAGAATCTTGTATCGATATCATGCCTAGAAGATAAAGGAAACAGAATAGCCTTCATGGATGGAAAGGTGTTATCATGGCATAAAGACTCCAGCATAGAGAATGCTAGGGTTATTGGAAGTCGTGAAGGAAATCTGTATAGACTACTAGAACAGAATGAAGAATCTCTCGTACATGACGAAGTCAACCCTAATGAGCTTTGGCATAGAAGGTACGCTCACATCAACTATCAAGCATTACCTTTTCTTGGAAAGATGGTTGAAGGAATACCAGAATTGAAATCTACACATGAAGGAATCTGCAAGGAATGTGCCCTTGGGAAGAATATCAAGAAACCATTCCCAAGCAGCAACAATAGATCTAAGGAGATTCTAGATCTGATACACTCAGATGTTTGCGGTCCGATGCCAGTAAAATTTCTAGGAGGATCTTCTTACTACGTAATCTTCATAGATGACTATTCAAGAAAGACTTGGCTATATCTACTAAAGACAAAAGATGAAGTATTCAACAAGTTTCAAGAGTTCAAAGAAGAAATAGAAAACCTCACGAATAAGAAGATCAAGACGTTAAGAACCGATAATGGTGGAGAATACACATCAAAGGAATTTGTTGCATTCTGCAAATTGGTAGGGATTAGGAGGGAGCTAGTTGTTCCTCGTAATCCTCAACAAAATGGTGTAGCAGAAAGAAAGAACAGATCCATTGAAGAAACCGTAAAAGCCTTACTAAATGATCAAGGTCTATCCATGTTCTTATGGGGAGAAGCAGCAATGACAGCAATATATGTGCAGAACAGAAGTTCTAATCGTATATTGAAGGACATGACACCAGAAGAATCTTTCTCAAGTAAGAAACCTAATGTGGAAAATCTAATAATATTTGGATGTCATGTTTACTCTCACATTCCCAAGGACAAGAGGAACAAAATAGAACCTTCAGGAAAGAAAGGGATATTCGTGGGATATAGTGATTCATCCAAAGCTTATAGAATATATATTTCAGAACAACACAAGATCGAAGTCAGCAGAGACGTAACATTCAATGAGAATATGGCCTTCAAGAAATCAATAGAAGAAAATATAGAAGAAGAAGAGATTGAAGAACTTAATGAAGAAAGCACAGAAAATGTAAATGACAAAAAGGAACTACTGGATCATCCTATGGAGCCATGTGAAAACATTGATTCAGATATCATACCTAAGACCAAGAAAAGACCAGCTTGGCTTGAAGCTACCTTACAAGACACAGAAAGACTCAAGGTTCCAGAAGGAACATTCAGAAAGAGTAAAAGACCTAAAATATTCTCAAGTTATGCAGCATACATGATGAAGCTTCTAGATGAAGAACCTACCACATTTGGAGAAGCAGTTCAAAAAGGAAAATGCAAAGAAGCTATGATGGAAGAGCATCAATCCATTATGAAAAATGATGTATGGAAAATTGTACCTAGACCTACAGAAAAATCGGTGATGGGTATACAAGATCAAACATGCAGTAGACGGAAGCGTGGATAAATACAAGGCAGGATTCATAGCTAGAGGGTTCTCCTAGAAGGAGGGAGAAGATTATGACGAAACGTTTGCTCTAGTGGCTATACATACTTCCATCAAAGCTATCATATCTATTGCTGCTTCCATGGGATGGAACTTCAGACAGACTCAGATTGGGTAGGAAGTGCATAAGATAGAAAGAGCACTTCAGGTATGTGTTTCAGCTTGGGCTCTGCTATGATATCTTGGGGCAGTAGGAAATAGAATTCTATCGCACTCAGCACAGCAAAAGTAGAATATATCGCAGCATGTGAAGCATGCACTGAAGCAATATGGTTAAGGAAGTTAATCTCTGATTTATTTGATCAGATTCCAAAATCAACCGTAATACATTGTGATAATCAGAGTTGTAGAAGATTATCAGAGCATCACGTGTTTCATGAAAGGTCGAAACACAATGAGATCAAATACTACTTTATTCAAGATAAAGTCCAGGAAGGAGAGGTAAAGCTCGAGTATATCCCCACTGACGAGCAAACAGCAAACATTCTAACAAAACCTCTATCCAAAATAAAGTTTGCATATTTCCGAGAGAAGATGGGGATCATGGAAATAACTCCCTTAGCTGAAAGGGAAGATTCTCTAGGTTAGGAGGGAGCACTAAAATATTATTGAAAAATATTATTGAAACATTTATCTTTGTGATTGAAAATAGTCCATATTGGACAGATTCTTTCTTGTTCGGAAAGTGGATTGAGATTTCTGATAGACAGCGATTTCCCATTGTGGTTAACATGGGAAATGGTCCAGATTGTTGATGTATCATAGACAGTGACTTCCCATTGTGGTTAACATGGGGAGTGGTCTAGGGCAGTTTCTCTTCTTGAGGGTTACTCAAGAAGATTGTCCCGCCTCGCCAGACAGTTATTTCTCATTGTGGTTAACATGAGGAATGGTCTGTTTTGGAGGTTGATATAGGACAGTCTTTTCCTCTTGTGGTTAACAGAGGAAATGTTCTGAACAGTCATTCCTTAGTGTTTATACATTCTCTCTAGGGTGCACTTTGATTAGTGTAGGAAGAATGGCCCAGGGTGGGGAATGGTCCAGGCTCAGCAATCAGTGGCAGACAGTCCTTAGGGTTTATACATTCTCTCCAGGGTGCACTTTGATTAGTGTAGGAAGAATGGCCCAGGGTGAGGAATGGTCCATGGCTCAGAAATCAGAAACAAACATTCTTCCTTGTTTGAGAAGAATAGGGAAGATAGCCCATTATTGATGTTCTATACTGAGGGCAGATATTCTTTCAAATCTCACAGATGTGAGTGAAAGATTGGTCCAGATGGTTCAGTTTATTTTTAACAATATTTTATGTGCAGGTTGTCATCAGATGATTGTTATGGAGACTGCCTGTCTCCAGACAGTAGAGATGTACTATTGTGGTGGATTTGTTCCATTGTTCATGACTATGTGTCACGGTTTGAGTAGTTGCATACTACCATGAATAAACACAGGTGTGTTCTATCAATTGATATTGTACTAGTTGTCATAGGAGATTATCCAGTTGGATAATAATGATGGTGCTCGTGATACTACTAGTTGAATGGTATTTTTGTGCTCAAGACCATACCTCCCTAGCTAGGAGGGAGTGTTAATAATATGGTAGCTTCAGGAGGTATGAACCTCTATTGTGACCTATGACGAGATTAGAATATTCCGGAAGGAAGCAAAGAAGTAAAAGAAACCCTAGACAATATGTCGGCTGCATAAATATAATTAATATGAATTAATTAGTACTCAGAAGGAGAAGTCAGCCCCAGTAAGTCTACTAGAACCACTATAAATACAGGTCGTCAGTTCTCATTATTCACATTCTCAAAATTGCAGAGAGCCAGTTGTGCGCACTGTAGTTGGCAGTTTTGTGCGCAAGTTTCTGGGGAAGACTGTTGCGCCAATTTTTGGGTGGGACTATCTGATCAGCTTTGGTTACTTTTCTTGCCTGGTGCATTAGCCTTGCTTGGCTATTGATTGCTACCAGTATTCTTCTCTGTCAAGGTCAAGGTGCTCAGAGGGTGGCTTCAGCCTATGGTTGGGTGACAAGGGTATTGTCAATGGTAAAACGAGCACAATCTTTCATATTCTAACAGAATTAACTCTCGAGTATAGATGAATCTTGAAGCACATAGCCTTTTTATTCCTAACATAAGGGTATATAATTCCAAAGTGGTCCCTTATGGTGTAGATTTTAAGTATGTCCCTCATGGGATGAGATAACACGTGGTTTGTTCCACATTCCCACTTTGAGTTGTACACAAATAGAATAAGTATGGTACTCTCTTGAGCTTAGATGGGGGGGTACAATGATGTAACTCTTCTACACCTTGGGGGGATGAGTTCAAAAATCAAGTGACGATGATTTTTGAAACCACTTGTGGTCTCTCCTTTTAGCTAACAAAGGGGGGAATTGATGATAGAATTGAAGATGGTTGTTAGATCGAAAGTTTCAACAAAAAATATGCTAGATGGGAAATTGCAGTTTGTAGATGGAAAATTTTGGCAGAATTATGGTTCAATGACTTGCAATTGAATCATTCACAAATATGTTGGTTTTGAGATCAATGATGTGGAAATTTTGTTCACCTGGATGGTCATTCGACCCAGGAGAGGAAAGTTGGATCCTTTTGCATTGCATCTTGGCATTTGATTGAGTTGTCAGTCATTTTTCAGGGGTGTGTCATACTTGCAGTTGATTCAATTATCTTGGTTTTCTCTCATCATATCAGAGTTCACATCTGTGAAACAATTACAATCTTTCTCACTCACATGATTACACAGTGAGATCTTCCATAGTTCAACATCCATATTTGGAAATTTTTCAGGTAGCTCTTCAATGACGCTCAGCTCAAGAGTTTCAACATGAATACTTGGAGATTATACCAGTTTATGCTTCATTGCTGGTATTATTGTTCGTACTTATGATTAAGGGGGGCAATGTTATCCTCTTACTCCTATTCAATCATGAATTCCTAGAACCACCTAATGTGTTTCAATTTTAAGGATATAATTGTTATCATAAGTGTGTTTTTAGATTCTTACTTTGCCTCCTCCTACCTTATCTGTCGAGGAGGTGTCAATGTAAGAGAAATTTAGGTGGTTTCATGTATATATTATATATTGCATCATTACAATGAATACAATGTCGTGGTTTCTTGTCTTTTTTTCTTGTCTTAATCATGTGCATTCAATTTCTTCACTGTTTGAGTTGGGAATTCTTACGTAAATATAGGTGATCATGATACCATAGAAAATATTTTTTTCATACAAATTTATCTAATGCACTAGGGTCCTCTTGTATTTTTTGAATGATCTTGCGTACCTCTTCATCTTTCTTCCATTATATCATTTCTTCTTCCACCCAATCAGATTGCATAATATAAATAGCATATAGTGAACCTTCTATTTCTTCTTCTTTCCTTGAAAGTGCATCTACCACAATACTATGTTTTCCTTTTTTGTAGATAATTCCAAAGTCATAACCTAAAATATTTGTAACCCATTTTTATTTCTCTTTTGAAGATAAATGTTTCTTTAAGAAGTACTTCAAACCATCATGATTCTTTCTTTACTTTGAAGTGTCTTCCTATTAGGTAAGGGCATCATTTCTTAACTACATGTAGGATGGCCAACATTTATTTTTCATAAATGGGTTTGAGTAAGTTTTTTCCTTTAAGTTGGATGCTTTCAAAGGAAAGGGGCATTCCTTATTTCATTAAAATTGCACCAATTTCATGGCCTAAGGTATTACACTCCACAATAAATGTTTTTGTGAAGTTAGGTGTCGCTAGGATAGGAATTGTACAGAAAGCCTCCTTAAGTTTTTCAAAATTTGTTTGCTTCTTGAGTCCAAGAAAATGTTTCCTTATTTAATATTGTTGTTAGAGGTGTTTCTACTTGGACATAGTTCTTGACAAACTTGTAGTAATAGCCTATCAATCCTAAGAATCCTCTAAGTTTCTTTAAGGTTTTTGGAATTGGCCATTCCCTCATAGGTTTAATTTTTTTTAGGGTCCACTTTTACGCCTCCATGAGATACAATATGACCCAATATTCCATATTTTGAACCCCAAAGGCACACTTAGAAGGCTTTGCATAAATTTGTTTCTCTTCCATTAGTTGTAATACTCTTTCAACTTGTTGTACATGCTCTTCCCAAGATTGTTGTAGATTAGTATGTCATCAAAAAATACTTACACAAATTTTCTAATGAAGGGTTTGAAAATAAAATTCATCAAGCTTTGAAATGTTGAAGGTGCATTAGTAAGTCCAAATGGCATAACCAAAAACTCATAATGGCCTTCATGTATTCTAAATGATTTTTTGGGAATGTCTTCCTCCCTCATTCTAATTTGATGATATCCGAAACGAAGATCCAACTTAGTAAATAAAATCACTCCATGCAATTCATCTAATAGTTCACCAATGACAAGAATAGGAAACGTATCTTTGATGGTCATTTTGTTGAGTTGTTTATAATTTGGAAACATGTGCCATGAACCATCTTTTTTCGTAACCATGACTATTGGTGAAGAGAAAGAACTTTGGCTAGATTGAATGATGTTGGCCTCAAATATTTTTGGATCATACGCTCAATCTCACTCTTATGTGCATATGGATAACTATAAGGCCTAATGTTAGGTGGTACACTTCATTGTTGTAAATAAATAGCATGGTCATGATCTCGAGTAGGTGGAATACCCTTATGCATCTCTCCAAATACCTTGGAATGATTGTTGATAACTATCTGGAGATCCATCGGAGCAAAGGATATAGATGTTTGAATATCTAGTGAGCACAATTATGCAATTACATCATGGTGTCCCTTTTTATTAATTTTGTCATGATATTAGAGCTTATCGCCTTAGAGGGTTTCCCTAGGATACCTCTAAGATCAATTTCCTTTCCTTATAAGGAAAATATCATGAAAAGATATTAAAAATTAAGGGCTATTATTCCCAATGATTGTAACCATTGGGCCCCTAATACAACATCAGCACCACCCATTTGGATGGAAATCATAGGAATGTCCAATAAATAGTCCCCCATATTGAGCTTAATAATATGATACTTCTCTGAACAATTTATGGTACCTCCATATGCAATCATTACTTGAAACTTCGGTGTTGTAAATACAAATCAATTGATAATTTTTTCTAATTTGTAATTGATGAAGTTATGGGTACTACCAGAATCAATCAACATTGTTACCTTTTTCTTTTTTATATAGCCTTCTATATTGAGGGGTTTTGAGAGGTTTTGGAGTACTGATGACATCAAATACATGACAAGGTATCATTGGAGTAGTCTCTTCTAGATATAGATCTAGATCTTAGGATGGTTCCAATTATTATTCTTCTTCCTCTACATAGTCTATGTCGAATAATTTCTTATCATTGCATGTATGCCCCTTAATGTACTTGTTATCACAATTGAAACATAGTCCCTTTTTTCTTCTTTCATCCATTTGTTTAGGTGTCAATCTTATCTGTTGAGTGAGGCTAGGAGAGGGAATATGGTGCTCTCTATATTTCTTAGTGGCCACCCTTCTAGTATCCATATTTTTGTTTTCCACTTTTCTTTCCACACTGAAAACTTGCTCTACGGATTTAGGTTCAAAGAGATGCACCTCATGTTTAATGTTCTCCTTTAAAGTGCCCTTAAAGAGATATAACAAATTATCCTCTGGAATGTACTTTACCTGAGACTGATCTTTTGGAATTGTGAATGTTCTCTACAATTGGACCTTTTCCAAATATTTATCAATGGACTAAATAATGTATTTCTCTTAATATCCCCATAATCTGTTATTAATTCATTTGTAAAAATGGACAAAGAGATAATAGAAAAAAAAATTATTTCACAAAACCATTGATATCAAACAAATTGATCATTTTCTACATATAAGGATGCAATATTTACATTTTGTAAGCTTGGCACTTGGTGTATATCAAAGAATGTCTCCATTTGGAATATCCATGTTATAGTATCTTTACCATCAAATTTTCTCATATCAATCTTGGGAATGAAGTAGTTCCTTGGTGTCGAGTTGAACCCCCTATGATGTGGATCTTGAAGTGATGAGTAATCACGATTATGGGACTCTAAACTAATGTTCTCCACATCTTTTAGAATATTTCCCATATGTTACTAAGGTTCAACAATATTGTTATTGGTATTTTCAATATTCCCAATATCACATTTAGGAAACCTCTCATCTAGACGTAAGAAGATGGATTCCATGGAATTTTGAAATTATTCCATATTTTTTCCCATCTATTCCTTATTTTCATTCATCTTCCTTTCCATATATTCCATCTTACTTTCCACTTGTACCTTATTCGCATCCATCTTCTTTACCACCTCTTCAATTTGGAAAAACATTCCATCTCTTTCTTCTTGAGTCATGGTTGATCTCTCTAGAGGTTTAGTTGGTAAACTAAATTTAAAAGAAACCTTTGGATCCATATGATAAAATAATAATTCTCCTCTTTTTCCTCTTTATCAGTAATTTTGAATCACCAAAAATAGATCTTCCAATCCAAAGTTATTCCAATTGTAATTTATGTACCTTTCAAACCCTAATTTGGAGAATGTTTAAATGGATGACCTTTGTCCTGATTGTTCATATTATGGTATTTTTGGGAGGTATTAACCTCCACGTGTAACCCTGACAAGAATAGAATATTCCAAGAAGCAAGAAGAAACCCTAAAGCATTGGACATAACCCAAGAAGACAAGTTGGCTAAAGGAAATATTTAATATTGAGTGTTTAGCCTCCAAAATGAGAAGTTGGCCCAAACAGCTAAGGAGAAACAGTATAAATATAGGATGCCAGATCTCATTTGGTACACACATATCGCAACTGCATAAATGTAAGAGTGTGCACTACAGAAACTGAGTAAGTGTGCAAGTCTGGTGAGTAGTTGCAGTTGCAGCTACTGCAACCTGTATTCTCGGTTTAGGCTTGGACTTTTATTGGTTATGGTTTGGACTTTATTCCTTTTGTGCTAGCTCTGCAGAGAGGTACGTTACATTTATTGGCTACTAGGCCTAGGGTTTTCTTCCAAAATTATTCTCTGTCAAGGTTAAGGTGATCGGGGGTGGCTTCGGCCTATGGTTGGGTGACAATATTGCAATATTGTCTATGGTTAAACGAGCGCACCTATTATTTCTAACAGGTTATGGGCCCACACTATCTTCGAAAATTATAACCGTTGGAAGATAGATTGGGAGGATTTGCTCAGTTACAGTTGCAATTGCAGACATTTTTTGTTGCAGCAACGAAACCCTAACCCTCTTGTTGAGGCACCTTAAGTGAAGATATTGACCTAATTTCTGGATATCCTAGTGCGCTCTAACCTAGCGCACCTCATGGTACTCTCAGCAAGCTAAGACACCAAGTTTGATTTTTTGGTCAAATTCAAAGGTTGACCAAGTCAAAGTAAAAGTTTTACCAAGTCAAAGCAGTCATGACTTACTCTATGGAGTCAGAAAACAAGTTAGAAGGGGATTCTAACTTTAGAGCATGGAAGGCAAGGATTGATCTCATCCTTGCCAAGAATAAAGTGTTGGATATTGTGAAAGGAGAGATCCTGGAACCACAGTTTGAAGAAGGAAAAGAGAAGGAACCTCATAACGTTGTAGTTATGGAGAAGTTCAAGGACAATGACATCAATTCCATGAGTATCATAGTGGACTCTGTAAAATACCACTTGATACCCTACATCTCTCATCTTGACTCATCTAATAAGATGTATGATGCCCTAACTAACCTCTTCTCAATCAGAAACATTGGAAAAGTAATGAGTATGAAGAATGAGCTCTGTGACATAAAAATGAATCATGATGACATCATAACATCATACCTTGTGAGAATCTCTCAGTTAAGAGATCAACTACAAGCTATTGAAGAAATCATTTCAGAGAAGGAACTGGTAAATATAGTACTCAATGGTCTTCCCAAGACATGGGATGCATTTGACGCAAGCATGAACACAAGGAAGGAGTATCCCACATTTGAAGAAATTTGGACTTGTTGTGCATAAGAAGAATCAAGGATTAATGCAAAAGAGAAAACCCAAAAGAAATATGATGATCAAGCCTCCACAACAAGGTTCAAGAATTTCAGGAATAAGAAGAAGTTTGGCTCAAGGAAGAAACCAAATAAAGAAAAGGATATGTCAAAGATAAAATGCTTCAACTGTCGAAAATATGGTCACTACAGGAATCACTGTCATGAGTTAAAGAAAAGGAAGGAAATAGATGAAGAAATAGTTTTCGAAGAAAAGGAACCCTCAAATAAAGTCAAGCAGGATAAAACAGACTTCTTCTTCTAAGTCAAGGTAACAATATTCTTCAAAGATCTTTTATATATCATGTTTACATAGTTCCTGTACATATCATGTATATCTATTTCTTAGAAGAAAATATGTTCAAGGAAAACAATACCTATGGAAGAATAAAAGGATAAGGATTGTTATTACGATGACTACAAGTCAAGCAATACACATGAAAAATATGAAGTGTGTTGACAATATTTGGTAACAATTCTTGTGGAAGCTATTATATAAGTAACAACTACCAAATAAAGCTGAAATCAAAATCAAACCTGAGGAGACCCAGAAGAATTCAAAACATAAAGAAGTCAGCAATCAAGAGGAAATTGGTATAATTCTTGTGACACTTTGTAAGAGGCAATAAGGATGCAGATAAAAGTATGGACTCTCTTAGATGGAGGGAGTTGATTACAGAATTCCAAACGAAGAGAATAAATTCATTTATGAATAAAGGATTAGGAGGGATCTAATCCTAAATGATATGATCCATTAAGGATTATGAAGTATTTGTCCCCGTTCCCATTGAAAGTAGCAGCCATGATAAGCAACATGTGTTTAGAAGAAGTCTTCTTCGAAAAGAAGCCTCAAAGTATCCTTGGTTGTCCATCTACATCCATGATCCTATGATTAAAGGAAGAAGTTGGAATCTTCAAGGCATGGAATCTATAGAAAACTCCATGGACCCAACAGCTAAAGAGAAACATGAGGAAGAACATGAAGATTCCAAGAGAGAAAGAAAATACAAAACAACCAGTGATTATATCGAGAATCACAAGACTACCAGCTTGGTTCGAACCCACTAGAAGAAATCAAGCAAAAGAAATGGAAGTTATGATGAAGAACAGTAAATGTAAGAAATTGTGAAAAAGGATGGAAGCATTGCGAGATTCAGAACTAGAGGTTCTTTTAGAAGGAGGAGAAGACTATGATAACAACTTGTTCCCATAAATCAAATATACCTCTATCTGAGCTATTATATCTCCTACAGTATCCATGGATTGAAGTTTACATCAGGTGGTTGTAAAATATTGCTCTCCCAATATATCATTTGAGAAAGAAAGCTTATGTAAAGAAATCTCAAGGTTTTGAGGTATACCAGAAAGAGACCCATGTATGTAGATATAAGAAGACCTTGTATGGATTCAAACAACTTGATGCAGAGTATCTCATATATAGCAGAAGCATGGTGAAAAATTTCTATGAAAGAGATAATGTATCAGAACAGTTACTCAGAAGTCTGGGATGATGAATTGCTAATCCATGGAAAACTCTCATGATGAAAGAAGAAGTGCTACTTGAATATGTTTCAGTTGATACTTGCCACGATGTCATGAGCTAGTAGGAAACAGAAGTGTTGAATTCGACCATGATATATTTTAATGATCATAGCTATATAAATCCTTTAGAGAAAACCATTGTTCCATGAAAGACCTAAGTTCATTAAGAACAAGCATTACATTCTCCGTGATGAATTCCATAAAAGAGAAGTGGTTCTCCAATATATATCTCCATAGATGAGAAGATAATAGATATTTTGGAAAAACCTTTGTCCAAGATGAAAACTTTGCAAGTTGGGGCTCGTGGATTGTAGTTGTGAACTACTATGGATAGACACAGTTGTGTTATATTGAATATTATTGTTCGGATTGCCATGTAGACTATTAGTAGTGTTGAAAATGATTATTAGCTAGATGGATAGTCAATGTGTTCATGGGCAGACATTCTCCAGGCGGAGAATGGTCCAAATAGAACAGATCATTGGTGGATGGGTATTCTCTCTGTGGAGAATGGTCCAGGTTGACAGTTTGTTGATATGTCATGGACTAGTATTTCCTAAGCAACAGATTGTGGCCCAATTAGGAAAATGGTTCAGGATCAATATTTTCTAAGGCATATAGGTTTAGACGGATCTCTATGGTACATATGACCCAATTAGAAAATAGTCCTAGACTGACATTCCTATAGGAATGGTCTATGTATCCCACGGCATATCTTTTAGCATCTGTCAGGATAGTTATTCTTCTAGGACGTATGTCTGGATTAGAAGAATGGTCCTTGCATCACTCTATGGAGTGAGTGAGTTATTCAGCATCATACAAGATTACTCAGATGGAGTATGGCTTTGAGAGATGATGTAGTTGATGCTATTAGATGATACTAACAGTGATGACGATGCTCGTGATCTAATCAAGAGATAGCTTGTATGGCTATGATGATGCTACTGGTTGAATGGTATTTTTTTGCTCAATACCATTGCCTTCAATACCTCCCTAGCTAGGAGGGAGTGTTGATATTATGGTAGTTGCGGGAGGTATTAACCTCCACATGTAACCCTGACAAGAATATAATATTAAGGGAAGCAAGAAGAAACCTTAAAGCATTGGACATGAACCTAGAAGTCAAGTCGGCTAAAGGAAATATTTAATATTGAGTGTTTAGCCTCCAGAATGAGAATTCGGCCCAAACAGCTAAGGAGAAACAGTATAAATACAGGACGTCAGATCTCATTTGGTACACACAGCTCGCAACTGCAAAAATGTAAGAGTGTGCACTGCAGAAACTGAGTAAGTGCACAAACTTAGTGAGTAGTTGCAGTTGCAGCTATTGCAACCTGTATTCTCGATTTAGGCTTGGAATTTCTATTGGTTATGGTTTGGACTTTTTGCCTTGTGTTCTAGCTTTGGATAGAGGTACGCTACATTGATTGGCTACTAGGCCTAGGGTTTGCTTCCGGAATTATTCTCTGTTAAGGTTAAGGTTCTCGAGGGTGGCTTCAACCTATGGTTGGGTGAAAATATTGCTATATTTTCTATGGTTAAATGAGAACACCATTATTTCTAACACTGATATATATCTGAAATTTCAACCATTATGAATCTGAAATTTTTTCCTGTAACACTTTGATATGACTTCTTAAACTCCTGAAAATTTCATAGTATGAACCTTTACTGATAAAAAGTTATAGCAAAAACTTCCACAAGATATATCTCACAAAGTATAATGATTCAGAATTTGAAAATTTTTCCACATGTAATTAGCTATTTTTCCTCGGGATTCTAAAAATTTCACATTATGAAACTTCACCAAAAAATATTTATAGTGAAAATAAAAAATGGCTTGTTTGAGATTAATTTTAGGACTATTCACAAACCCTCACTTCCACAAATGATATGTCTAAAAATATAATGAAGAAAAATCTAAAATTTTTACCACCTATTCTCCACTATCTTTCCTCGGTATCCTAAAAATTTCATTGTCTAAAACGTCCCAGAAAAAAATTTATAGTGAAAATTCCAAGATGACTCATTTGAAGTAGAAAAACCCTAGGATCGATGATATAATACCAAATGTTATGAACCAACATCTTGAGAATAATAAAAATTCAACAAATTATAGTCCAATCTGAGGGGGAAACCTCCTTTTACAATATATTCAATGCACAAGATGAGATAAGGTTATCTTAAGACTAGGTCTCGTTTGTATATATAGGAGACAAAGGGTACAACTATAATGAAAGAATTCAATGAAGGGTTCTATCAGACCTACTAATATAACACTAGAAATGTCATAATTCAATATATAAGGATTAATAAGGGATTTTAACATGGAACTTTATCTAGAGCTTAACATCTTATTTCCATATTACTACAAAATTTGACTAAACCATTAGATTGGGAATATAAATGTTGTTGTGTGTTGACCATCACCAATTATATAATTTCCCAATACAAAATTTTCTTTGGTTCCTGACAGATATTATTGTATAGTTGGCATAAGTTGATGTCTAAGCTTAATTGATATGGAGAAAGATGCTCAAATGTGGGAAAATCGACAAAATTTAGAAGACTATAACTTTCTTCTCAGAGCTCAAAATTGAGTGAGAGTAGTCATTGGAAATATATTGGATAGAATAATCCACCTATGGATCCATAATCGGGATTTGAGCAGAAAAAATATCAAGAAATTGGGAAGAATATGATCGGTGACCTTTAAAAGGCGGAAAATATGCATAATTTCTCGAAATTGTAGAATTATTCCTATCTAATAGTGATTTTTTGCATGCTTGTTTTGTGTAATTATGAGGACTAAAAGCATGGAATATGCCCAAAGAACTCATAGCCATGAGGAAGAAGTGAGGGGCCTAAACATTAGCTTATGAAATGAGGAGACAGATTCCAATGGAGATAGAAGTAAAGAAAACCAATATAGATGATAAAGATCATGAAGAGATCAAGAATGGAAGTATAAAGCTACAGAGATCATCATGAGAGAAAAATCAAATCTCAAGAGGAGTAAAATCATATAAAACTTAGTTTCTACCAAGTATAAACCAATTCCAAAGGCAAGTCAAAGTTGGATCACGTTCAAGACATGAGGAAGAAGGTAGACCTCATGCAAGAATGGAGAAATAAAAAGGATAAAGGGATTATAGGAGTGTTAGTAAGACTCACATACCACATTACTCAACTTCTCACTAATCCAGGAAGGCACATTCATCTAAATAATCATAGAGTAGCCCAAAAATGTCCCATATTACGCATCAAAGAAGAAGGCGTGAAGTGGACAGTTTTCAAGGAGAGATAAATAAGCTTAAGCCACCAACCTTTGATGGAGAGAACAAAAACAGAGAAGTGGACTGCTCATCCAACTTGGAAGCCTGGATTTCTATCTACCATATATAAGGGAAGGCTTCGATGTGGTGGGACCAATTAAGGAAAATTGAGCACATCAGTGAAAATGAGGTCACTTAGAAGAAGTTTAAGAAATATTTCCAACAAAAATATATTTTAGAGAATTATTATGACAAAAATATGCAAGAGTTCTTTAACCTCAAGTTCGGAAATATGTCCATGGAATAGTATGAAAATAAGTTTTTAGAGCTACAAAGGTATGTGGGATTTATCAAGGAGGATAAGGTAAAAATAAAAAGGCTATTAAGTGGACTTACATCACTCTCTAGAGATAATATTCAAATTGATGAGCCAAAGACTCTAGAGGGGAACATTAGGAAGGTTGAATACGTGTATGAACAAAGGAAGAGAAGTAGTATTGAAGTCTTTGCGAGATCAGAAGAACGGTAAGATAGATAAAAGAAAGAAATGATTCAAACCTCCTTCCTTTAGGAGTATTCTTAATGTATATCAGCAAAGAAAGGCACCTCAGAGTGAGTGCAATATGGTACAATATTCAATAAAATATAAAGACCACCAATAAAATATTGGGTATGTAAAGGAGAGAACATGTACATATATTGTCCTCATAAGGGAGACATCGTGCACAGTATTTAGGAGGATACTACAATGAAATACATTGGCAGAAATATTCCAAGTATATATGCATCCCTAGAATATCGATAAGCAAAAATCAATACCACATGATTGAGGTGGAAAGTAATATTACCAACAAGATTGTTTCTATTTTAATTGATTCAGGAGCAAGCCATATCTACATTGCTCCTAAATTAGTGGATAGATTTGATTTGAAAAAGAGTAATCTTTAAATATCATGGTCAGTTTAGCTAGCCACTGGAACCAAAAGAAAGATCAATGAGACTATTAGAGGTTGTCCAATAGATATGAATGGAGTGAGAATAGTTGAAAATATAAATATCATACCATTGGTATCGTATTATATCCTAATTGAAATGGACTGGTTGGAAAAG
This sequence comes from Picea engelmannii, assembly GCA_009831015.1. Taxonomy (NCBI): domain Eukaryota; kingdom Viridiplantae; phylum Streptophyta; class Pinopsida; order Pinales; family Pinaceae; genus Picea; species Picea engelmannii. Next base: position 169,017 of record ML787640.1, on the reverse strand, counting down.
CATCATGATGTCCTAGATTGCCATAAAAAGATATTTACATGTCTTGATGAAGAAGGAAACACAAGACTAGTGAAGGGGATTCCGAGGCCGATTTCTAAAAGGGAAAAATCATATAAGGAAAATTTCATCCTTACAACTAAAGAGATGTTTCAAGAAGGGTTGGAAATTATTTGCATCCCATGTGGAAGAGCCAACCTAGAATAAGAGTCAAAATATTGAAGAGCATTCGACTAGGTGAGAATCAGGGATGAGATATCAAGAAGATAACTTTTAGAACCAGATATGGCCATTATGAGTTTGTGGCGGTGTTATTTGGGTTGAAAAATGCACCAGCTCCCTTTATGTGTTTAATGAATGGTATTTTTTAAAATTACTTTGATAAGTTTGTCATTGTCATCTTGGATGACACACTTATCTATTATAAGTCATAGAAAGAGCATGAGCAGGACTTAAGGATGGTGCCACGGGTGTTAAGGGAGCATCAACTATATGCCAAGTTGAGAAAATGTTGATTTTACCAAAAGAGGATCCACTACATGGGGCATATCATTTTAGAGGGAAACACAACACTGGATCTAGAGAATATTAAAGACATTAGAGGATGGGCAACACCAAGTAATTTTATAGAGGCTAGACAATTTAAGTGATTAGTTGGATACTACAAAAGATTTCTCAGAGGAGTTTCAACAATTGCACGAGTTCCAATGATACATATGAATACATGTATGGTGTTGTGCACTAAGGACAGTGAAAAAATGAGAGGGGGGGAAATGTAACACCCCAATTTTGATCCCCTGGAATGTAATGTAATTGTATAGATATGATCAAGGCTGAAAATAAAAAAATATGGTCGAGGGCCAACTATGTAAATATGTATACCAAAATTACCAATAAAGTACATAGTCGATTGCAATACGAGAGGGACATGAACATGGTGGGCTATGATTCCACAAGAGAAAAATGGGAGAGTGGGCTAAGGGGGGTAAATAGGCCAAATCTTGGAGAAAATAATATGTTATTGTAACCCAAAGTACCTTAGCTTATCTTATGCAAAAGGAAAAATCAATATTGGGATGTGTGCCAAGGTAGTTAGGTGGATTTCTTTGAGTGCCAAGTGGCTAAATGCGAACATGAAAATATAACCTTAGATTTTTTGGAATTGGGAATTCATTCTACCTCATTATAATTGCAATCTGGAAGGAGCATCCGGTTGCTTAACCCTATAGGAGCTTGATATTCTAGTTATAAATTCATGCTAAGAAGTTAGGATAGTAAAGCTAATCTGCAACTCCCAACAAAGATATTTTTTGGCTAGTCTTCATTGAAACCCATGCAAGAGGTGAGATATCTTGAGGGAATTCATTATATAGAAGGAGATCCACTTATATGGGTTGTGCAAGATGAAGAGGAAAGAGAGCTAGGTTGGTATGAATATGAGAGTGAGCAAACCATAACAGATTGAATATTAGTCTAAGAGAGGGAATTGTAAATGGCCATAGGAAAATCCATGATAAAGTATTCAATAGACAAGGGAGGATTAATTACTACATGGGAAGGAGGTGGGTGGATGTCCTTTCAATTCCATGCCCTGTGCTTGAAAACTGATGTGAGGGAAAATGACACATGGGTTACTAAATGTGAATGAGGCATGGCTTAACTCCATGAACCATAGTTGTTTAAGGGACAATGTGTTGAATAAACCCCCCATTCTTTTAAATTTCCTTGTCTAAGGGTTGTGTCTTCATTAGCCAATGAGTCAGCTTACAAATTGAGCTCTTTCAAAACCTGGAAAAAAGAGACCCTATTTAGACTTAGAACCTGCTTATTAATTTAGGGGATGATCAAGGCAATATTGTTTTCTATTGAGGTTGATTTCAAGACCATCATGTTTATAATAATACGTGAATCATTGATGGAAATCAAATTCTATATGTTGAATTCCTTTGCGATGAGGAGCCCTTGAAGTAGAGCATAGGCCTACGCTTCGATATTTGTAGTTATTCCTAGACCCCATGTGAATGTTTCTTTTGTTTTTCTTTTTGGACCTAATAAGATCCCCCCACCCCTACTCTCCTACCACCCCTAGTAATATAAATTTAACAAAAAATATTACAATATTTAACTAATGTAATTAGCATAAATTAAATTAAATAATTTAAGTTTAGTTAATTAAAATAATTGATTAATGATAATCAATTAAATTTATGAATTAATGATAAACTAATGAATGTAATTTTTCGACCAACTCAAATTGAATGAGATTATCCAACATAAAATACGACAATAATAAATTTAATGAATTCAATTTTCCCCTTGTGAATAAAAATGAATTTAATCAATTTAATCTAACATGTATTCACCTTTTAATGTTTCAAAAAATTCTCATAATTCTATAATATTAACAAATAAAAAATATACTACAATCCTAGAAGTACAAAATAATCATATCCTTGGAGCATAACTATAGCAAAATTGGGATATCAAGAGAGAGCCTTGCAAACCCTAGTGTGCACCCACCACTTTTGGTCTGAGATTGATCATGGATTTCACCTCTAGAGGGGGATCTCAATCCCCTATAGACTCCAAGGTGTTGGCCTTCCAGGCAATGGTCTCTTCCATTCAAAAATATTCAAGATCCCAACCATCCTGATTCATCAAGAGAATAGAGAATATCCCAAAGGTGAAGTTTTCCCATGTTGTCTCAAGGCATAACTTTCCTTACCAAAAAGAGGCCTTATTGGAAAATTTATTGGCATCTAGTCCTCCCCTCAATCCATGGCAATCTAGTTGCAAAAGAACTAGAAGGTGTTGATCAAACGAAAAATGAATTTTTATGTGGCAAGGGATTCTACGCATTCTTGTTTGATTTTAAGGAGGACAGAGACTTAATATTTAAAAATGGACGACATTTCTTTGGATCTCAAGGAATGTTCTTGAAATGTTGGACATTGGACTTCAATCTAGAGAATGGGATCCCATCGATGATTCATGTGTGGGTGTGTCTTCCTCATTTGCCTCTCCACTATTGGAGTAGTCATACTCTCAGAAGTATTAGGAACTCCCCGGGGTGATACATAGACAAGGCTGAGCTAAAGGAGAATATGTTTTCCTATGCACAAATCTATGTAGAGGTAGATTTGGAAAAGGGACTTACAGAGGCTATTGTTTTAACCCTGGATAACTAGAAACATGAACAGACCTTAGATTATGCGAAGCTTCCTTTTAAATGAAAATCCTATCATGAATTTGGGAATTCTTATAAGGATTGTAAGAAGAATACTCAATTTTATTACTTGACTCTAGATAACGAGGAATAGTGGAAAATATTTAAGAGAAATATGGGGCCAAATATGAATCCCTAGGTTGAATCTCAAGCTTCATCTCCAAGCCCTTCAGTTCCATCTGGGTCAAAGAATCCTTGGGATTAGAGTTAAAATAAAGAAAATCCCCCAAATATTCACTAAGAACACCTAAAGTTACAAAATAATGAGAAAGGTAGTTGTCACCTGGTGCACTCCAACAGATTTTAAATCTTGTCTCAAGGAGAGTGAATACCATATGCAGAAACCCTAGTAAATCCTTGCATTACACTAGGTGTAACAACCACAGTAACATTTAGAAGCATTAAATATTGGCAAGCAGCAACAATGCACTAGTGAAGGAGTAGTAATCAGTTCAAGTGGAGCCTTCAAAGGGTTATGCACTCTCTAGAATAAATAGGATTTGCATTTAGATTTAACCTTCAAAACTCATTACTTGATTCTAAGAAGATTCTCTCATCTTCAATATAGTAAGATAATCAATGTCTTCAATCTATACATACGCGTGTCTTATATGGAAAAAGAGAAGTGTTGGAGATCTCTTATATCATTGAAATATTTTGATCATGTAAGTAATAGCATTATAGTAGGAGATTTCAATTTGATTCTTCACAATACAGAGAAAAGAGGGGGTAGCATCATCAAGGATTCGTTTAGACAAAACATGGAGGATTTAATAAGTGAATGGGACATAATATATATCAAACCATCCAAAGGGAAATACACCTGGACAAATCGGAGGATCGAGCATGGACACATAGCTACTAGACTAGACAAGTTTCTAGTGCACAGTGATTTGCTTCTTTAGAATTAGATGATAGGGTCCAATATTATTGCATTGAAAGTTTATGTTGTAGTCCTTGAGATTTTTCTAGCTAGGAAACTATGCCAAGGCATCCATTAACTCTTGATAGATTGAGTTTTGAGTTTTTTTTTGTTTATAAATGAAATGGTGTCATGTTTGCTTAGGTTTTAATTAGTCATCTTGAATATACTAAATTTCTGAACTTAAGGGGCTTGATTTCGTTATTTTAAACTATCTTTAAATCCAAATGAATGATGAGAAGATATTTCAAGAACAAGGGATTGAAAATATCACAATGTATTCTAATGAATAAATATTTCTTTATTTTCAATCAACAACAATTATAGTAATTTGTATCTGATTTTTGAGCAATACTAATTGAACAAAAATGAAAATTCCATTACTATTCAACAGGATAAACATGAAAAGGCATAGGTCTAAATTACACTTACAGTATAATTTGAAGCAATCTATGAATTTTAATTGACTCATGTGTAGTTGTAGCAGTGGTGGTCATACCCAGTTGTCACAATTTACATTACCAGATACATCTTGGAAGAAATATTATAGACACGTAAATTATATGAGAAACTGAGAAAACATAAGTTAAAATATGAAATCAAGAATCCAACTCAGATATGGAAATGAAGTCTTTTATTAAAATCTCGTATTTTCCTTCATCAAAAAGCCCTCTTTACATCGAGTTTTTTTTCTTTTATACAAAACAAATTATAACGAAAAGTAGTTATATAAAGCTATTTTTCATCCTTGGATGTCATAACAAAAATATTTATCTTTACAATGACAACCTTGAATAGGTTTGAATAAGGAATAATCTTATGAGAATTCTTAGCTTCACTATCCTTAAATTATGACTCACTCTTGTATTAACTGAATCAGAAGTTGTCAATCCTCGCTTGAAAGGTATTGATAAGGTATCATCTTTCTATATGCAATATCCATCTTGGTGTACTTGTCATAAGTTGGATCATTCAAAAAAAAATGTTTGATTTTCCATAGTAAATAAAAGTCATCAATCAAACTATCAACAATTGTTTGACCTATGATTGACCCAGTTACTTACTTTAACTTTTCATCATGCACCCTAACTTTAAAAAAATCTTTTGTGTAGCTTTCAAAAGTCAATATGCCCCCCTTTTTACTACATATAGTAGGCAAGCCCATTTGAATTAGCATATCGAACTTATTTGAAAAGAGTTCAAGATTCCTTTTAACAATGATATATTTATTTTGAGCTTGTTGAATTAAACTCCTTTTGGTAAAAACTTTTTATGTTTCCATAACCATGGAAGTTTTCTCCTTCACCCCTCTTTTCCTTAACTCTTCTTTGGACATGGAATTAAGGAACTTTATAATCTTGGTCGCTACCTAGGGTCTATTTCCTGACTCCTAAAATTCCTCTTGTATAACTATGCCTGCTTCATTTGTCAAGATATTTTCTTCTCCAACCAGTTTAAAATAATCACACATCTTGGTTACTTATGTATTGATCTAATCCCATATAAGGTGGATATCACCTATAAGGTATGGTATACCAATAATCTTTTATTTTTTTTGTTCTACTTCTCCCTAAAATTTGACTTTTATCTTATGATAATGCTCAACAGTTTTGTCCTTGTCCTTGAACTGTTCTTTGAAGACTTTGATCTCATCAATCTATGTTGAGACTGATTTATTCAAATTCTCAATCTCAACACCTTTAAGATTGAGCTCTGATAAATATTTTTCTAACTCCTCTGATGAGTATGTTGGATTTGTAGGATGGGAAGAAGAAGATCCTTTATTTAGGGCTTCAATCAGCTTTTCATATATTTCCATCTAATCTTTCATCTATATTATTTGCCTTAGCAGTTGATATTTTCCTTGTTGTATCATTTGCAGTTATGGTGTCCTTACATGATCAACCCTAGGTGTTTTGAACCTTTTATTTAATACTTGTATTTAAATATCCTTTGTTTTCATTAGATCTTGTATTGATGCTACATCTTGTGGATTTTCTCCCAAATCAATAACCCATTGTTTGAGCTCCTCCACTCTCATTTTCTTAGTTCTATTAGCTAGTTTTTCATGCTTCAATTGATTTCAAATTTTAGCATTCATAGTCTGCAGTATTTTTATTCCAAGAGAAGTAATTGTTGGACACACCTACCACACTTAGAGGAGGGGGTGAATGAGTGTGGGGCTCTTTTTCCCAAAACTTCCCTCTTACACAAAACTCATTAGTTAGCATTCAACATTCTACTCTTTACTCATTGCTGCCATTTATAACCAGTTATATGTGAACACATATCAGCAACATATATTAGCAATATATCATCAACAAGTCATCACCACAAGGAACACAAAGAACACAAGATGTATGTACAATTTTCTTTTTATTACGGACTACAATCCTTGGGGTTTTTCAGCAACAACTAAATAGAGTACAACTCTACAAGAGCACTAGCTCTATAATGCAAGACTCAGCTTACATCCTCAGCACCAACTAAGATGAGGCAAGAATCCTCAACAGATATCAGTCTGCAATAGGTACGTGACCTGTTAGTAGTGAATCCCACGTGTGTACATGCCCTAGCTCACTACAGCCCACGTGTGTACACGCCCTGGCTCACTACAGCGCGCATATGTACATGGCCAGGGTATACAACAGCCTGTGTATACCTTCTGAGCTATTAGGGTTTATCCTTCAAGATTAACTCAGATCCTTTGCAACCAATTTATCATTCTCTTATGTCTCTCACTGTCCAAACTGACCACCATCCAGTGACAACACATCCAATCTCTCCAATAGCTTACTCATGCTCCATAACCAATCAATATGAATGCTAACTCAATCATGTATAAGAAACTAGTATACCATAGCAATCATATCACAACTGAATCACAAGAGTACTGCTCACTCCATCAACCAACATAAACCACATCACAACAGTGATACCAAGAATTCCCTAAGCATTCACAACACAACATGCAATACTATCCATCAAGACAATAATGTAACCATACCAGTGTCTCAGTGACAAATATGAGCCCATAGAATGCAGATCTGGAACCTACTTTATTCTTCAACAGCTTGTCATCAGCTCAACCACAAATATCCATGATTTTATCCACTGTACGCTCCCTATACACTGACAGCCCATGTATTGTACGCACCTTGTACACAGACAGCTCACGTATATGCAGTCTATACATAGATAGCCCGCATACGCACCAGAAAATAGGGTTTTTCTATAATTTCGAGATTTTTTTCATCATGATCTCATATTTGCCAAAACTTCAATGCGTCCATGATATCCTCCCAATCTCCTCTCTCTCATAATATATCTTCAATCATGCTCAAGAGATCCACACCAAAATGCTCTCACAAGAAGCTCTCCTTCAATACTCCAAAAAGATATTCTAACAAGAAGCTCTCCATGATCCACAAAAAGGATGATTTACAAGAGTTCATAGCTACCTTATTTATACTTTCATCCTCTAGGTCACTTAACCCATTTCTAGGTCACTTAACCTATTTTCCTTATTTTAGTGTTAACCACTTTCCATAAATAGAAATTTCTCCAATACTTTATCATTTAAATATTCCTTCTTGATTTTGTCACCTTAATTTATCATTTCTTTATTTTGTCACTTCTCTTTATTATTTAAATAATCCACCTTGACTTTGTCACTTTACTTTATCATTTAAATAATGATTTCTTCTTTTAAAGCACTTTGACTTCTTTGACCTTGTGGGCTTCAAGCCAACATGTGGGGGTCCTCCAACTTCGTAAGGCCATAACTCTCAAACCGTGAAGAGTTATGTGACATTATGCATACCACCGGAAATGGCATGAAAAGAACTATCCATATAGGATAGTTTCACCAAAAAATTCATTGATCTTCATCTCATTATTCCACATACAAGAATGGGTCCTCCAACCATTCTTCTAGGATAACTCAATCCGCAAAGCGTCTTCCCGTGAGGGATTTCACCATAAGGGGACCACTTTGGAATTCATCCATTTGTACACTTTATCAACCATGATAAGACTATAATGATTCATCTTTACATCAATCCACCACTGCATCATGTATCAATGACAACTCATTGTTCCATCTTCATCAATATACTAAGATCAAACCTTTGACCTTTGACATCATTCAATCATCCTTTGGCATCAATCAAACAATCAATCACTTTACATAAATCAATCACACCTTTGGATTTGCATCAATCAATCACTTGACATCAATCAATCAACCTTTGCCATCAATGACAACATGATCCAACAATCTACCCCTTTGGCATTGATGGCAATACCAACATTGATGTGAACACCAATTACAAATTATTGATGTCAACATGTTCTACATAAATAGTCAATGTGACTATCTCTCCCCATCAATAAACATCAATCACATCAATGTTATTAACTCTCCCCTTTTGAAATCAATGGCAAAGGGCCATTCTCCTCTTGGGGTTGCTCCCCCTGTCTAAGTGCCTTTGATCTTCCTCTGAATAATCTCTCCCCTTTTGAACAAGGGATATCACTCTGATGTAATGTTGAAGATACATTGAACATACTCCCCTTATGAGCATCGCTCCCCCTGGAATTATGCTTCTGTGCTCTTTCTTCAAATATAGGGCTCTTTTATAGGTATGAATCTGATAAATATCTCCTCCTAGAATCATTGGAAGAAGAATGACTTCCCCTATAGGTATGTATCCACTATCTTATCTACAAGATGAACAATGTGCTACCATATAACAATCCTTGGACCTATTCATACATCAAACTCATGCCATACCAAGCATCATGAAGCAAAAGATATGTCAACAATAAAATAGAGAATCATGAGTAAAATATGAACCAGGTACATCATGTGCCAAAATGTGTGCTCATCATGAACAACACCTATGTACATAAACCATGTACATCAACATCATGCAATGTGCCAAAAGATATCATCCATGGAATGTATCAATCATATACCTCTATCAACATGCCAACAAGTGCATCTACCAATATGCCAACCATGTGCATCAATGGTGTAGTATCATCAAGCATATGCCATATATGAGTGTAGCAAAACATGTACACCATCATGCACCAACACCACAAAATTATGAATCCCATACATGTATGTCAAATCCTCCATAAAACATGTGTCAGTCAACCTGCTAGTAGGTGCCTCTACCATTGTACTAGAAACGTATCAATCATGCATCAACTATAGATCATCAATGATGTACAACATGATCATCTCATCAACTCACCAACCACATGTCCCAATGTGTAGCCCATCCATATGCCAAATGCATCAAGCTTTCCAACAAGTAAGATTTCTAATACATCATCAAGATATATCACATAACCAAGGTGCCATAACTTCACTGTCATAACCAGCATTTTTTTTCAACAGAAAATGCATCAATCCATACTCATGGGTTAGTGCCATGCACCCAGATTTTATTTTACATCATCACCTTACATAATCCAATATAGACTCATGAAAACATGCAGAAAACAGTGTCAGAAACTACAATAAACCATGTCAGACCCTCCATCACAGAGTTATACCATCACATCAAACTACAATCCCTGTGCATAGCCCTTTTCCTTAGGCTTCACCACATATATGTGGCCTGCTACACAGACAGCTCGTGTGTGTACGCAACCTATACAAGGTCAGCCTGTGTATGTATGTGACTGATACCACTATCACTCGCGTATGCCTCAGTAGATGACACATTTGAACTTCCCTTCAATATTTAATTCTATTTTGGATTCTCAGTCTTCTTCACCCACTTCTGTAGATGTCCCTTCTCTTCAGAACTTGAGCTCTGAGCATCCATATTTTCAAAGATGTCTCCCTTCCTTACTTCATTCCTTATTCTATCCATGCTATATGAATTCCTCATCATGGACTTTCTTTTTTTGTTCCATCACTCCTGGGATTTGTGGCCAAATCCACTACAGCTGTAGCATCTAATGGTGTTACAGTGAACACCAATGTGTCCTACTTGATCACATCTCCAACACCTCATGGTGTTATAAAATATTCCATTATATCTCCTTTCATAAGATCTACATTCAAAATATTTGTGACCATATCCATTACATGAATAATAATGCCCATGAAAAATACTTTCATACCTTTGCTTTGGTGTCCCAAGAATAGCTTCTTAATGTCTTCCTTTCTTTGTTCTTTTGAGATTTTCTTTGCCTTGTGTAGATGGTTGTTTTGCAACATTGTCTTCCTTCTTTGATTGACTTACCTCATGCTTATTTGAGGTGCTTGCTTCAGCATGTGTAGCTTCTTCTTTGTATCCAAGTCCTGATTTATCACATGGTGATCTTTGAATTTCCAAGATTTTATCCAAGATTCTTGAGCTATTCAAGAATTTGTTTGACTTCTCTACCTTGTTTCTAAGGTCAACAACTCCAGCTTCTAACTTATGACATGACTCTTCATTTTCATTTATTTGATCCTTCAATAGTTCTTCTACCCTTTTGGCTTCTTCAATTTGGGTCTTGAGATGAATAATAGTTTCAAAACTTTTTCTAATCTCATTATCTACCTTCATATCTTATTTTTCATTCTTTAGTCTTGTGATATATTCTTCCTTTTATTCTAATTGAGTCTTACTACTTTCTTCTAGTTCTTTGACATTTCTTTTAACTTCAAGATGTGCCTTTGACTCTTCTTGAGAAAATTTTTAGTGCTATCTGAAAGATATCTATAGTCTATATAATAGTGGTCATTGCTATATTCATATAGACCTCTTTCAACTTTCTCTTTAAGCTCCAATAGTTTTTCCTCTACTTCTTCCATGGGATAACAATCAATTGATTTTATCCAAACTACTTCTAGATTTTCTTCTTCACTTGTAGAGAAAAATTCTACATCATCACATTTTGAATTATTACAATCAAGGGTTTGTGTACATTCTTTACTGTTTATGGATAAATTCGTGAGTGCGGACACAGACCAATCTCCCCAGATCCACCTGGATCTGGAACAAAACGTGACAGAATACTACACTTTCCCTAGATCTAACTATTGAATGAACTAAGAGAAATGGATGGTGGACATACCTTATGAACGCTCTCCTTTAATCTCTATTGTTCCTCGCTCTGCTACGATGCTCTTGCGTCGTCCAATCACAACAACACAAACCAATCACAGCAAATGCAGATTAATGTATTCAATACCTAATCTATACATGTGATCAAGGAATCATGTAATAAGATGACATCATCATTATGGGAAAGGG
>ML787640.1:125045-152476 GCA_009831015.1 Picea engelmannii | reverse complement strand
TCATGCATGAAGAAGTTGAACCACATATGATGACCTTGTTGTTGTCTCTTACTGCTGTAGCATCAATCCTCCATACAGTATTGCACAAGTTCTCCAATCAATCTCTTGCTAGCTTGCTTATGCTTCTCTAGTTCTAACCATTTCCATGAGCAATCTCTTCAATATATAGGAGAAGATTGATTAGTTACTTGGATAGGGAATAATCCCAAGATATCTGGAAAGCCAGTATTTTTCCAACCATTTGAACTCCAACTCATCCTTCTAGAAGATTCCTTCTAGAAGGATCGAGAACTTATTCATTTTCCTTCTTTAAAAACAAGTTCGCACCCTGGCCTTGAGCACAGTGCGAGAGGTTCGCAGTCAAGTTGAATGCAGCCTGCGGGAATGAAGGATTCTCGCAGGAGAATATATATGCAGCCTGCGAACTATTTTCAAAATATGATTTTGAGAAAATGACAAGTGTAACCTTCTTCAGGAAAATGTTTGTAATGAAGAGTTTGATCTTCCATTATCATGTCATAACCATAATACCATCTCGATAACCAAAAATGTGGATAACATTTACCTTCATTTTAAATGTGTTCAAGATATTCCCTTTTGTCAACACCATCACATGATTCTTTGCCTTCATTTGAAATTTCTTCAAGATCTTCCTTTTTTCCAACATCATCACTTTTAGAAATAATTCAACCAAGAGTTTTTGGAGATTCTTTGCCTTCATGTGTCTTGATGCAGTTGTCTTCAATGTCTTTCTTCTCCTTCTTGCTTTGATATGTCTCCTCTAGCTTTACCCATAGATCCTTGGTGGAAGTGCATTGTCCCATGCTTTCTTTGATAGGGATTGAGAGTCCACTAAGAATGGTCTTGAGAGCCAATGCATCATTCTTCTTTCCTTCCCTTTGAGTTGCAAACTTTGACTTGTTCTTCAACGGAACTGATCTACCAATGGATGCCTTCCAAATAGTTGCTCCCATTGTCTTCAAATACACTCTCATCTCTATTCTCCAAGTAGAATAGTTTTCCTCATCAAGGATTGGAACTTCATCATCCATTTGTGTGTCTATGGGTCTCCTTCAAGCTTGTTAAGGCTTGTAGTGAAGGCCTTCTCTGATACCAATTGTTGGACACACCTACCACACTTAGAGGGGGGGGTGAATGAGTGTGGGGCTCTTTTTCCAAAAACTTCCCTCTTACACAAAAATCATTAGTTAGCATTCAACATTTTACTCATTACTCATTGTTTTCATTTATAACCAGTTAGATGTGAACACATATCAACAACATATATTAGCAATATATCATCAACAATTCATCACCACAAGGAACACAAAGAACATAAGATGTATGTACAATTTTCATTTTATTATGGACTACAATCCTTGGGGTTTTTCAGCAACAACTGAATAGAGTACAACTCTACAAGAGCACCACCTCTATAATGCAAGACTCAACTTACATCCTTAGCACCAACTTAGATGAGGCAAAAATCCTCAACAGATATTAATATGAAACAGGTACGCGGCCTGTTAGTAGTGCAGCCCACGTGTGTACATGCCCTGGCTCACTACAGCCTGTGTATGTACGTGGCTAGGGTATACAACAGCCTGCGTATACCTTCTAAGCTATTAGGGCTTATCCTTCAAGATTAACTCAAATCCTCTGCAACCAATTTATCATTCTCTTCTGTCTCTCACTGTCCAAACTGACCACCAACCAGTCACAACACATCCAAGCTCTCCAATAGCTTACTCATGCTCCACAACCAATCAATATGAATGCTAACTCAATCATGTATAAGCAACTAGTATACCATAGCAATCATATCGCAACTGAATCACAAGAGTATTTCTCACTCCATCAACCAACATAAACCACATCACAGCAGCCATACCAAGAATTCCCTAATAATTCACAACACAACATGCAATACTATCCATCAAGACAATAATGTAGCCATACCAGTGTCTCAGTGACAAATCTGAGCCCATAGAATGCAGATATGAAACCTGCTTTAGTCTTCAATAGCTTGTCATCAACTCAACCACAAATATCCATGATTTTATCCATTGTACACTTCTTGTACACTGATAGACCATGTACTATATGCACCCTGTACACAGAGAGCTCGCGTATACACACCCTATACATAGACAACCCGCGTACGCACCAGAAAATAGGGTTTTTATGTAATTCTGAGAATTTTTTCGTCATGATCTCAGACTTGCCGAAACTTCAATGCATCCATGAGATCCTCCCGATCTCCTCTCTCTCTTAATAGATCTTCAATCATGCTCAAGATATCCACACCAAAATGCTCTCACAAGAAGCTCTCCATCAATACTCCAAAAAGATATTCTAACAAGAAGCTCTCCATGATCCACAAAAAGTATGATTTGCAAGAGTCTGTAGTTATCTTATTTATACTTTCGTCCTCTAGGTCACTTAACCCATTTCTAGGTCACTTAACCTATTTTTCTTATTTTAGGGTTAACCACTATTCATAAATAGAAAGTTATCCAATACTTTATCATTTAAATATTCCTTATTGATTTTGTCACCTTACTTTATCATTTTTTGATTTTGTCACTTCTCTTTATTATTTAAATAATCCACCTTGACTTTGTCGCTTTACTTTATCATTTAAATAATTATTCTTTTTTTAAAGAATTTTGACTTCTTTGACCTTGTGGGCTTCAAGCCAACATGTGAGGGTCCTCCAACTTCGTAAGGCCATAACTCTCAAACCGTGAGGAGTTATGTGGCATTCCACATACCACCGGAAATGGAATGACAAGAACTATCCATGTAGGATAGTTTCACCAACAAATTCATTGATATTCATCTCATTATTCCACATACAAGCATTGGTCCTCCAATCATTCTTCTAGGATAACTCAATCCGCAAAGCGTCTTCCCATGAGGGATTTCACCATAAGAGGACCACTTTGGAGTTCATCCATTTGTACACTTTATCAACCATGATAAGACTATAATGATTCATCTTTAAATCAATCCACCACTGCATCATGTATCAATGACAACTCATTGATCCATCTTCATCAATATACTAAGATCAAACCTTTTACCTTTGACATCATTCAATCATCCTTTGGAATCAATCAAACAATCAATCATTTGACATGAATCACTTGACATCAATCAATCACACCTTTGGATTTGCATCAATCAATCAATCAATCACTTGACATCAATCAATCAACCTTTGACATCAATGACAACACGATCCAACAGTAATACCAATATTTTTGTTCATCATTTCTCTAGTTTTCCTATGTATATCCATCTTATCAATGGGATTGATTTTATCCAAATCAAGAGAAATATTGGTCACTTTATAACTATCTCAAGATGGGTTATTTTGGTTGTCTACGTCCAACACAAATAGATTTAACTTTCCTTTTTTATAATCCATAGAAGACAATAACCTAGTTTGGGACTGCCCCAGATCACAAATCTTGGGAAAACATCGTGTTTAATCTTAACACCCTTCTTCTTAATATCCATGAATTGATGGAAATAATCAACATGCATGGGATGGTTAGCTTGCAATGTTCCTTCTTTATCCTGACTTGTTGAATTTGGTGCATTTGTTGATGATGATACTTCAATGACAATTGGAGGTTGATTTGTTGATAATTCTAGCTCATCATGTGACATTCGATCCCTTATTTCTTCAAATTCTTGTATTTTCTTATTTTTAGTTTCTTTTTCCTCATCTGTCTTTGTGATTTTTTGAAATTATCTTGTCACCTTCCTTTTATAATGTTTTTCAAAATTATGTGGAGTGTCTGATACAGGTGAATGGGAATGTTGATCTGAAATTGGTTCTTGAACCTACAAGATCCTTTGCACATTCTCCTAACTATCTTGATTTGCTAGTAGCTCCAATTGTGGCCTTGACTGATGAATATAGGGAAGTGACCCTAATTTCATCCTTCTTTCTGAAATGATGGAGTGAGCATCATAGATCCACACTTCACCTTGCTTGAAACCCATGTCCTGGAGAATATTTTCATCATCCTACAATATTGTCCTAGTATTAACAATAAAAGGATCTACTTATTTCTTTAATTTAAAGCTAGATTAATGCATCTTTGATACAAAATGAATATGGTCAGAGTTAAGACTTTGTCTTATGAACTCCAGGGAAAAATTATAGGTGTTAAGAACCTAGGTAAAAGAAAGGATTTATTTCAGCACCGTAAACCCTGATTTTTGTGTTATTCTCAAGCAGATGCCAATCCCCAACTCATTTAACATGACTCAATTGTAAAAAAAAGTTGCATTGTGGAAAATCCCTTAGAGGAATATCACCATGAATAATCCCAAAGGCTTTTGACATGAACTAGTTGGTATATTTTGAAAACCCTATGTTCTGAACCTTTTTCCTAATCAGAGGAGTCCAATGAATGATTGAAGATGGGTTTCCCTTTTCATCTTCGGTATTCAATTCAAATTGTGAAAACTTGGCAGCTTGGGTATACAGAAAAAAGATATACCAAATAAGATTGGTATCTAAAATACCTACTAGCTTCAAATTCAGATAATTGGAAGTGAATGTTATCAGCCGGAAATTGGGCATAATTAAATTTGAAAAATGGTTTTAGTGTGGGTGGACAAATAGAAGCAAAAACTTCTAAAACATATTCATTCAAATCTCTATCATCATTGTTCCCTAAGATTGAATTTACCATTGTTATGATATGCCTAAACGTTTCAATGAAGATGTCAATCTTGAGATTAACATTTTCTTTAGGGATATTAAAGACTTGGAACAAATATGACTAAAATAAAACAGTCATATCTTGGAGCGTTAATGCTCTGAAACAATCAGTAAGCAATTTTTTGTTTAGCGTTTCATTTTCAAGGTTTTGAGACTGTTATCCCCATTTTGTGGGATAACTAAGGAAATTATGTCTCGATACCCTCAGGTTGCATATATGGAGTGTCGAGAGACTACATGACCAGCAGTTTCCATTTGCACAAATGGAGACCCTTCTCACTACCATAGAGGTCATAGATTTTCAGATGGCATCCACCACACCAGCTAGTTTCCAAGAGGCACTCGGCCTTGCTCCATGAGGTACAATTTAGGTATTATGGTGAGTGTCATTTCAATATTTGGGGCATTTGAGTATGTTTTATCTTAGACTACTTTATATTTCATGGCATATGCTTGGAAACTATGCCTTTTGACCCATTTCACCTTGGTGGTTGACATTGTGCCCTAGTAAGTGGTCTTTCCTCTGCATGGGTTTGCTACTAGGAACTCCCTTGAAGAGTCATCGTACCATTCTCGATCATACTTTGTTGGAGATACTTCACACACACCTAGGATTTCTTTTTCCTAAGGTTTTCCCTATGTTTATTAGTCATTATTCAGTCTCCTATAGTTTAGGGAGAATATTCATTTTCCTACATTCTAGGAGAATATTCTCTTCAATTCACACTTCAGTTTGATCAGTTAAGTGGAGTCTTAATGACACATTGGTTTCATCACCATGCATCATTGGTATCATCACCTATTAATGTGCATTTTCCTTGGGATTATCACTAGACTAGCACATTACTCATGCTTCCATGATCTCCTCCTCACTTCATTTATTTTCAATCAGTTAACTGAAGACTAAGAGACTAGTTAACTCACACTAAGTGGTATTTTACTCCCATAACTGTCGGTGCATGTCCATATCACTCTACACCACCACTATGGTGCATTGGCTTCTCCTCTAGTGCGCATTAGTTGAGTTATATAGAGTATATCATGTGTAAATTATCATTCATTCATTTGGTAAATGCAATTCTTTGATTCTCACTCTCTCATTTCCATCCTTTCTCTTTCCTCTAAAAAAATGTGTATGTATTCCTGCTAGATAGATATTATATGTGTAGGTTCATCCACATTTACATGGTATCAAAGCCAATGGATTGCTAGGAAAAAGACACACCAAATTATTTTTGCAGGTAGTGAAGATTGAAGACAGCGGGAAAGATGGAATTTCCAAAAGAATTCATTCTTACACCATACAATTGCTTTGCATGGAAGAACAATATGATAATGCATCTTTGAAGCAGAGGATTATACAGGTTAACCATGGACATAGAAATTGAACCCACATCAATCATAGAAAAATAAAAGTATCTGAATCCGATGGATGAAGCATTTGGAAGTATTTGCAGTCTCATTTCTCCTGAGCTCCTCTTTCACATATCCTCCTGTAAAACCCCCAATGAATTATGGACCACCATGGAAGGAATTTTTGGAAGACAGGACAAGATGAGGGGACATATACTCAAGGTGGAATTTCTCACTTTGGATCCAAAAACCTTCGACAATCTCCAAGATTTCTTTACCAAATATAAGTATTTTTTGTTGCAACTCAAGGCTTGTGGGGTTGATAAATCTGAGGAGAAACAAATGGTTCTTACCATTCTCTCCAAACTTGGTATAGAATACTCAGTGTTTGTATCCACATTTCATTCAGTTAGGATCGCCTCTGGAACTACCTAGAAAATGCCTTCTCTTGAGGTCTTTATTGAGTCTTTGACACAAGAGCAGAACAAACTCATCAACATGGGAAAAATAAAAGGCCCAAGGGCCAAAGGCACATGCACTTTTTGTGCAAGATGGTAGCAGTCACCAAAATCAGAAATATAAAAACCAAGATAAAAGGAAGGCACATGAAAATTCAAAGAAGGAAGGGTACTCAAAACCCTTCAACGATTCCTCCAAATCCAAAGGTGGAAAGGGAAGAAAAGGGGAGAAATTCACTTACTTTCATAAAGGATTCCATTCAAAATATACATGTACACAAAAACAAATAGATCATATGGCCCAAATACTTCAACAAAAAAAACTTGGAGATCACATCCCCGAAGGTGCCAAGAAGAACAAGCCAGAAGATCAAAATCCCAAGAAAGGTAATTCTAGCCATGCGTTGATTGCTATCAACTCCTCTCCCAATGCTTGGATTGTATATTCAGGAGAATCACACCACATGGAAGCCACAAAAGAAGTCTACTCTTCATTGGACACATGAAAAGGTCCTCCTATTCTGATGGGGGACAACTCTCAGGTCAAGGTCACTGGCAAAGGGAGAATTGAGCTCACAAATGGAAGCTTTGAGAATGTGCTACACGTTCCCAAACTTTCTTTCAATCTTCTCTCTGTGTATTAGATGAAAAATATCATCATTGGAAAGAGAGTAATATTCACACTTTATGATGTGGATATCTATGACATGCAAACAAATTCTAAGATTTCTACTGGTGAGGTAAATCATCAATCCAGACTCAACACATTTTCTTAATTTAATGAACCAGATTATGCATTGCTACTTACCCATGCGGATGAAAGAAGTAGGATATGGCATGAAAGGTTTGGGCATTTAAATTTCAGATATATGCAACAGCTTAGCAAGCAGGGAATGGTTGATGGTCTACTTGACATCCACTTCTCCAAAGGAATTTGTGAGGGATGTGCTCTTGGAAAACACCCTCAAGAGAAATTCGACAAAGGAAAGACTCAGAAGGCTTCATTTCCTTTGGATCTGATCCATAGTGACCTCATGGGACATTTTCCATATCCATCAATCAGTAAAGCAAGGTACGTGCTCATTTTTGTTGATGATTTCTCACGCTTCACATGGACTTTCTTTCTCGGGAAAAAATCAGAGGTCTTTCAACACATCAAAGATTTCAAATCCCTTGTTGAGACACAGTCAAGAAACAAGATTAATGTCCTCCAAACAGATAATGGAGGGGAGTATGTCAACCATGAGATACAAAATCTTTGTCTTGAGGTCGGGATTTAGTTGCAGCACATGGTTCCTTATACTCTGCAGAAAAATGAAGTCGCTGAGTGGAAAAATAGATCCCTGAAAGAGATGGCATCATGCATGTTGCATGAAAAGTCACTTCCATAGAAATTATGGGTTGAAGAACTTAATTGTGCAACCTGCATTCAAAATAGATCTCCCCATAGATCTGTCAAGAATAAGACCCCCTATGAGGCTTGGAGTGGCCTCAAACATGAAGTGACCCACTTTCGTATATTTGGTTCTCGTGCATGGGTCGGGATTCCCTCTAAGAAGGGGAAGGCACTTGTTCCACACAGTATAGAGTGTATCTTTGTTGGATACCCTGATGGTGTGAAGGGATATAGACTCATTGGTTTCTCCTCAGACCGACTCATCATTGAGTGTAGTGTCCAATTTGAGGAAAGTATCTCGCATGTACCTTAGCGTCGCATGCAGATACTTGTATTCTTCCACCTGTTAGAGATGATGAGCATGCATATGTCGACTCTTATTCATATGAGAGTTTTGATTCAGAGGATTCAGATGATTTAGATACAGATTCAGTACATTCAGATGCAGATTCAGTGCATGCAGATGCAAATGTAGAGCCAGAGCTAAGGCCCAAGTGGGCCAAGACTACTCTTTAGGATGCAAGAGATCTTGTTGGGGATCTAGCTAATACCAGGAGGTATTGATATGATTTTGAGGAGCCTCCTCTTGCACCCACCTCCACTAAACCAATGCCACACGGGCATCTTTTCTTGGTTCATTCTTCATATCCACAGTCCTATGGCGAGGCTGTCGGGAATCCTTTTTGGGAATCTGCCATGCAGGAGGAGTAAAAATCCCTCCTCGAGAATTGGACTTGGGATCTAGTTCCCCTTTTTGTAGGAAGGAAACCCGTCAGGTGCAGATGGGTCTACAGGGCCGAGAGCACAGTGGATGGACAGGTTAGTAGAAACAAAGTCGGGCTAGTTTCCAAAGGCTTTCAGCAGGTGCACGGCATTAACTATGATGGGACCTTCACTCTAGTAGAGAAGATGGATTCCATACATTTGTCACTTTTCATTGCGACATCCAAGGGATGAAAATTCCATCAGATGGAGGTGAAGAATGCATTTCTTCACGGAGATCTCTATGAGGATATATACATGGAACAGCCCCAAGGCTTCATGCAGGATTCATCTTTGTTCTATCGACTGAAGAAGTCTCTTTATGGCCTCAAGCAAGCCCCGAGGGCATGGTATTCCAAGATGGACTCCTACCTGTTGTCATATAACTTTGTACATTGTAAGTCAGACCCAAATGTTTACATGCTCAGGATGTTTGATTCACTTCTACTCCTAGTTCTGTATGTTGATGATTTGTTGATCATAGGTTTCTCGACTTCGGTGATTGTTGCAGTCAAGAGGATTCATCATGATAGGTTATTGATGACAGACATGGATCCATTACATTTCTTCCTTGGTCTTGAGATCAGTCAGGTTGCATGAGGAATCAAATTGTCTCAAGCCAAGTATGCACGAGATCTCTTTGAGAGATTTCACATGACAGAGTCCAAGTCTACCCTGACTCCCTTCCTATCATGAATCATACTTGAGTATGGAGGGGACACTCCACTTGTGGATAGCACACTATATAGATAGCTAGTGGGGAGCTTTTTGTATCTCACACACTCCAAACTAGACCTCTCCTATGCATTTGAAGCAGTCTCTAGGTTCATGCAAGAGCCGCATGAGTTACATTGGAAGGCTGCAAAGTGTATCCTTCGATATGTATAGGGTACCATCACCTTTGGGATTCACTATGCAGTATACTCTACATTGGACCTCATCAGGTTCATTGATTTTGGCCGGGCTGATGATAGCATTGATCGCAAGTCCACATCTAGTTACTCACTCAGTCTGAGTTATGGGCCCATCTATTGGTCGAGAAAGAAGTAGGAGTTATTTCTCTATCTTCAATCGAGGAAAAGTACAGAGGTGTAGTTAACATAACCATTTAGGCTATGTGGCTAAAACATTTTCTCATTGAGTTGGGCATTCAATTTCATCAACTAATCGTCATCTGGTGTGACAACCAGAGCACTCTGAAATTCTGCAAAGATCTAGTTCAGAGGCAGCAGACAAATCACATCGAGGTCCACATGCACTACATCATGGACTTAGTACAGGAGGGGATCATTGACCTCCAGTTCTATCCTTAAACAGAACAGACTGCGGACATATTCACCAAGATCGACACTAAGTAGAAGTTCCATTCTCTGCGCAGTCATCTTGGAGTGAAGGACATAGTTGCCTAGCAACTATCAATTCTTATTTTTACATACATTATACTTTGAGGGGGGGGTTCCCATGAGGTTTTCCCTCTTTCTTTGTTTATTTCAGTGTGTCTTTTGTTTTCGGGTACCTAACATGGCCTCGTTGTCGGGACCCATTCTTTATTTTCACCATAGTGATGTTCAAGGGGGAGGTATTGGAGATAATTCACACACACCTAGGATTTATTTTTCCTAAGGTTTTCCCTATGTTTATTAGTCATTATTCAGTCTCCTATATTTTAGGGATAATATTCCCTTTCCTACATTCTAAAAGAACATTCTCTTCATTTCACACTTCAGTTTGATCAGTTGAGTGGAGTCTCAATGCCACATTGGTTTCATCACCATGCAGCATTGGGATCATCACCTGCTAATGCGCATTGTCCTTGGGATTATCACCAAACTAGCACATTACTCATGATTTCCTGATCTCTTCCTCACTTCACTTTGTTTCAGTCAGTTAATTGAATAATAAGAAACCAGTTAACTCAGACTAGGTGGTAGTTTACTTCTGTAACTGTCGATGTGTGTCCAGATCACTCTAGACCACCACTATGGCACATTGCCTTCTCCTCCAGTGTGCATTAGTTTATTTATATAGAGTATATCATGTGAAAATTATATTTCATTCGTTTGGTAAATGAAATTATTTGATTCTCACTCTCTCGTTTCCATCTTTTCTCTTTTCTCTGCAAACTCTATATGTATTCTTGCTAGCTAGATGTTATATGTGTATGTTCATCCAAATTTACATACTTACCACTTTTCATCACTTAAAAACCCTCATTTCCTTATCTCTTGGGATTTTAGGGTGTATTGACCCAAGAAGGGGTTGTCTCTCATTCTACGGGAAGAAAGGGTTGAAGGCCCAGAGGGATTATTGTTGGGTAAAAGATAAAATCCTATATATAAACCTTTCAGATTCTTCACCCAGGGATCCCCTAAGAAATCAATAAAACACTTATCTGTAATAAAAAGGGGACCCACAAGAATAATGATTATGAATGCTTAAAGGGTTAGTTGGAGGGTAGGAGGACTCATCATGATCCAACCTATCATGATCATGGATATCTAGTGGTATGACATTAACATCATCTGGTCACCAAGCCAGGGTAATGGCTCTCAATTGCATGGCTGAGAGAAAGGGGGTCGCATCACGAGCCAACCTTCTTATTTCCTCTAGGTATTTGTGAGTGACAATGTCATTATCTGGACACCACGCCAGGACAGTGGCCTTCAACTCATCCTTAAAACATGAAAGAAACAAATAATGGAAAAATGATGGGCTTGGAAAATAGCATTGCAAATGAAAGTGCCACACACCCTCTACAAAGGCACCTATCAATGAGAAACTAAAACCCCTTGTATGGAATGAACCCCATTCCCATTGAGTCTTGATCCTTAACCACTTCATCCACTTTACATGGCTTAGAGAGGGATCACTTGGGAAACACTCCTTGACCTAGGAAATATCTACCCAATAGGACACCTCATCAACCCTCCCATATACAAGTTTCGCAAGTCACATAATGTCTTTGAGAACTTAGTTGTTTGAAAGGGTAATCTTTTATGCACATACTTAGGTGGCTCATTTATTGATTTGATATACTCATAATGATACTTTGACTTGAGATCCTTGGAGGGTGTTCTTATTTTTCTTTGTAGGACCTAAATGGTGGACAATTTTGGAGAAACAAGCCTAGCTTGGGCTTCCATGGGGCTTGAAGCCCACAAGTTGGATTCCAAGGGCCTGCATGTTGGATGAGACAGATGTACCTTTGGAGGCCTAGAAGATGACTTGAGATACATGACATAACCCTCACATCACAAATGTTTTGCCTAGGAGAGGAAAAACATCATATTTTGGAGACATGGCATCGTGCTTGAGGGGCTTGAGGTGGTGGTGGCTACACATGGAACGTTTTCAAGGAAGAAACCATTGGATCATGAATACGAAGGGTGGATTGGAGACACGTTTCCTTTGGAGACCTAACCCTACCATATCCAACTCAATTTTTGGCCTAAAGGTGCCAAAATGCCCCTCCTAAAGGGATGATGTCACCCTTAGGGTTTTCATTTGTGAAAAAGGAAGAATTTAAAGTGAATTGTTTAATATTATTTGTGTAAAGAGGAATATTTGGATTTTTGACCCCTAGTCTTGTGGTTTACCCTAAAATTATGTGGACAAATTATTTTAGTAACATTTTGTATAAATAGAGATCATAAGATCCCATATTAAATCATATCTCTCCCATTTGGAGAGGCCTTGGACTGACATTTTTTCTATATTTGGATATTTTCTCTCTTGTGCTCTTGTGTATGGATACTTTCTTGGTTATTGGTTGGTGGAAGTGATGTGTTATCCTTGGAAGGATCTTCTTTTGCTATTGTGGTGGTTTGTCTTAGCACTTTTTCCTTGAAATGGTAAGGTTTTTACTTTAGGCTATCATTTGTTATTCAATTCAAGGTTATTTTTCTACAGCTAGGTGGGAAGTATAAGGGCATACACCCCCACCTTAGCCTCTATCATTTTATGCTTAAGTATTGTTGATTTAATAAGGGTTTACTAAGAGAAGAGTATGTGCATACACCCTCTTAGTCTAAACCCTAGCTAGAGATACTTTCCTTTGGGACTAAGAGGATTTACACCCCCAAGGAGGTAGTACATATAGATATTTCTTTTCTTGACTCCATTAACCTAATCATTAAATCCACTAGTCATCACATGTTTCATTGGAGATATAAAATTGTTTCTTTGGGAAACATGAAATTTCATGATTTTGAAGTTGTTCCTAGTGGAATCAAATCTATGCTATAAATGCTTAATTCAGCCACTAGGGAATTTAATTTCTCCAAGGATTTCTTCTTGTTGTTACAAACTTAACCTGTAGCCAATAGGGATGTATAAAACCCTAACCAAATTCTTCAATAACTCCTAATTTAACTGTTGAAAACTGCCTAAAATTTGCCCACGTGATCTACTAAGTACAACGCATCTTTTGGCAAGTTTTGAGAAAGTTTTAGTAGTTAAATATTTTGTTGTAATAACAAGTTTGTAACAGCCCTAAGGCTTATAAATATCACTACAGTTATCTTTGTTGATTAAGGTTGGTTTTCATTGATGTCAACCCTTGAAGAAAGTCTGGTAGCGAATTTTGGTGGCACAAAGGTTTGGGTAATGGACCCAAGGTTGTTTCATGTATAATGGTATGAGTTTTGATATATTTGTAGGTAATAATATTCTATATGGATAGTACATGTCATGCCTTTTTTGGTGGTATGTGGAATGTCAAATAACTCCTCATGGTTTGAGAGTTATGGCCTTACGAAGTTGGAGGACCCTCATATGTAGGCTTGAAGCCCCAAAAGGTCAAAGAAGTCAAAGAGCTTGCAAAGAAGAAATTATTATTTAAATGGTAAAGAAAAGTGACAAAGTCAAGGAGGATTATTTAAATAATAAAGTGAAGTGACAAAATCAAAGAAGATTATAAAGTTAGGTGACAAAGTCAAGGAGGAATATTTAAATGATAAAGAAATGGAGAACTTTCTAATTATGGAAAGTGGTTAACCCTAAAAATGAGGAAAATAGGTTAAGTGGCCTAGAAATGGGTCAAGTGACCTATAAATAAGTTGAGTGACCTAGAAATGGGTTAAGTGACCTAGAAGATGCTTTTAAGGAAGCTACTTGGAGAGTATAAATAAGAGGCAAGGCTCTCCATTTAACATAACACTTGAAAATATTGAATATATATAGGTGATTGAGGTAACCAAAGGATACCTAATCCGAATTTCAGAGGGAAGGTGAAGAAAAGAAGGCCGGAATTCAAGGGAGGATAAATTCTTTTGACGATGCTTTCTAAGGTATGTTATTTACAAGCCATCTCACCATTTTCGCAATTGCTTTTTTTCTATAATGATTCAGACCATGAAATTGATAGGCCATTAAGGAAACATATCCAAGTATTTGTGGTAAACAATTAATCTTGTGGGTCGTTGTATTTTTTCAGTTACACACCGTGGGAAATAGGGTTTGTGGCTAGTCCCGAAACTAGTCTAAAACGGGTGTTTCAAGTAAAAACGTCATAACTTCTTCATAACATATCCAAATTTAGTAATATCAAATGTGTTGGTTATATTAAAGTCTTTAGTATGTTTTGTAACATTTTCAAATCTATTCAACAAATATTTTGTGCAGGGCACGCTCTACAAGGTCTCTCTCTAGAATAAGCCAGAATTCAGCAAGGTATGTCATTTTTGCTATAACTCCTTTTCTAAGAGGTTCCAAGTAGTAACACCTAGAGGAATTGCATAAAAAAAACTGAAGAACATTGTGTACTACTTTCATATATTTATTCATTACAGGTACATAGTTATGATTATTTCAAGTTAGGGTTGTTGACTAATCTCAAACTAGTCATGTGAGACTAAAGAAAAGTTTGATGAAAATGCTAGTCTCTTGTTGTGAAAGTTAAGGAAGGTTTGAAGGTATGTGATCATATACACTAGGTCTATTACAAAGTTACAAATCATATTTTGATGATGAAATTGATGAGGGCTTTTGGTTAATGTACATGTTGGGTACATGGTTGAGACAAGTAGTTGATGAGTTGGCACATACATGAGGTGTATAGTTGATGAAGTTGGTACATATTGATGATTCATAGCTAATGAGTAGTTGACACGTGATTGGTACATACTTGGTACATGGCAAGATGCACTTGTTTATGGTACAGGTTGATCATAGGTTGGTACATCGTTGATGCACTTGTTTATGGTACAATTTGATTACAGGTTGAGGTACAGGTTGATGCATGGTTCAGGTTTATTGGCACAGGTTTACAGTGGTATATCTCACAGTGATAGTGTGACAGTGGTTTCATCATTATACTTCTACTTTAGGGTGGTTGTACGGGATAAGGACAGGTGGTTGTAGCCACCTTCTGGTTGTAGTCAGAGAATATAGGGGGTTTTAGCCTCCTTCTGGTTGTAGCCAGAGAATAGGGGAGTTGGAGCTTCCTTCAGGTTGTAGCCTGAGAAACAAGGGGGTTGGAGCCTCCTTCCAGTTGCAGCTTGAAAACAAAGGAAGTTGGTGCTTCCAATGAATGTAATTCTTAAAGACATATAAGAAAAATCATTATGTGGTTTTCTCTCGCTTTGGGTTTCCATGTAAAACATTGGTGTACTGTGTATGTGTATGATTTTTCAATTGTTCATTGCTTATTTACTCTGTAGTTATTGGATGATAATGCTACATTGATATAACACTTGGATTATATGGTTAAAAAGGATTAAATTGTTCTATTACTTATTCACCCCCCCTCTCAGTAATCCAACAATTCGTATCAAAGTAGGTTCCTTCAGAAATCAGTTTAACCACTAAAAGGTAGATCATGGAGAGAAACAACTTGTATAAAAATGGAATACCACAGTTCAATGGACAGAAGTATGCATTTTGGAGCATAAGAATGAAAACATATATAAAGGCACAGGGATTTTAAATTTGGCAATCAATTGTAGATGGATACACAGCACCAACAGTTCCGCCAACAAATGACAAAGGAGTGAAACTCAGTCAGAATAATTCCAAAGCCAAAAATGCACTTATGAATGGTCTTAGTGAAAGTGTATTCACCAAAGTTTCACATTGTAAATCCGCTAAATATATTTGGGACAAACTTCGAAATATTTATGAAAGATATTCAAAAGTCAAAGAAGAAAAGCTTCAAACTTACAGAGGTTAGTTCGAACAACTTAAGATGAAGGAATATGAGAATATTGCAGCTTACTTTTTACAAGTTGATGAAATAGTAAATGAAATCATAGGATTGGGAGAAGAAATCAAAGAATCTCTAATTGTTCAAAAATTACCAAGATCTCTTCCTATGAGATTTGACCCTAAGATATCAGCACTAGAAGAAAGATCAGATATAAACTCAATAAGCATGGATGAAATACATGGAATCTTCATAGCATATGAAATGAGAACTGAATAGGAAAATCTAGATATAAAAAAAGCAACCTTCAAAGCTTCCCAAAAGTCAAAGCAAAAGGGAAGGCAAAAAGAAGAACATAGCAGCAATAGTGACGTCTCAGAATATGATGAAGAAGTGGCCAACTTTGTCAAAAGACTGAACAAAGGAACCGACGACAGGTATAGATGTAATCTTCCTTTAATTTGTTTTAATTGTGATGGTATTGGTCATTTTTCTAACAAATGTCCTTATAAGAAAAAGAGAAATGATTAAGGTTACTCAAAAGGAAAACAAACATATAAAGGCAAAAGAACCACAAACAAAGTTTTCAAGAAAATATTATGAACCAAAGAAGACATATCATCATCAGATGAAGATGAAGTCAGTTACAGTGAGATAGAAAGAGTTTTATTCATGGCAGTATAAGACTCTGATAAAGAATACTCTGAAGAATAATATGAAGAAGTTGAAGAAGAAATTGAAGAGGCAGAAGTTGACTACCGAGAGGAAATAATGTGTCCCATAGAAGTTATCATAAGAAAAAAGAAGAAAAACAAGAAACTACAAGCAGAACTAGACAAGAAAGAAGACACTCAAGAACTAGAAAAAATGATCACAAATTTGAAAGTTCAAATAGAAGAAGATAAAAGAATTGAAGAAGCACTCAAAGAACAGCTGGAAGAAAAAGACAAGATCATTGGAAATTTGGAAGCAGAGATTGTCACATTGAGAAAGGATCTTAAAAATAAAAATATGCATAACAACTCAAAAGTTTTGGATGACATTATCAGCAGTCAAAAATCTCATCATGACAAGTCCGGACTTGGATACAATCAGACAAAAAAAGGATCAAACTCAAAAACAATAGAGCAAGAAACATATTCAAAAATCTATGCATAAACAATCAAGGGGGATAGGAATATCTACAAGGAATATTACAGGGACACTCCTCCACCGAGAATATTCAAATTTTAGAATCAACAACCGACAGATAGGCCTCAGGAAGAAGAAGAATTTATAAGAGTACCTCCTTTCAGAAGATATTCAACTCCTAGGTATCAAACTATCTTTTTTGGTTTATGTTATGCATGTAATAATTTTGGACACATGGTCAAATATTGCAGAATGACAATCCCTCCTAGAGAACCGCAACAAAATAACAACAGTCACAGACATGAACCTCAGAAAAGGACATGGATAAGAAAGCAAGATCAGTATAGCAATGAAGAATGCACACTCGCTCTAGAATCTAAGCAGAAGAAACGTAGTTGGTATGTTGACAGTGGGTGTTCAAAACACATGACAGGTGATAGAGACAGGTTTATTACATTACAAAAGGAAAGTGATGGATCAGTCTCCTTTGGAAATGAGAATTCATCCAAAATCATTGGAAAAGGCACAGTCTGAATTGGGAACAAGAATGAAAAGGCAGAAAATGTTCTACTAGTAGAAGATATGAAACATAATATTCTAAGTGTGAGTCAAATGTGTGACCAAGGTCATAAAGTTACTTTCGATTCACAAAAGTGTGAGCTAAGAAAAGAAGGTTTAGGAAAATTGATTGCTATACCTGCGAGAACTTCAAGCAACATATATGTGTTAAGTGAAATTGGAAATGAAAAGTGTTGTCTAGGCAAGGAAGATGAAATTTGGATATGGCACAGAAGAATGGGTCACATACATTTTGATAACCTTGTCAAAGTCAGCAAAAGAGAAGCAGTCAGAGAAATTCCCCAGATCACGAAACCAACCAACACTTTATGCAACCATTGTCAACAAGGAAAGCAAACAAAGACCAGGTTCAAATCAAAGGAATATTCAATGACAAGACCACTGGAAATTTTGCATACTGATATAGTTGGGCCAACTACAACAAAGGGCTTAAAGGGTGAGAAATACTTTATGTTATTAGTTGATGATTATACAAGAATGATCGCAGCTTTCTTTTTCAAGAATAAGTCAAAAGCTTTTGAAAACTTCAAGATCTACAAGGAAATGGTTGAAAATGAAATGGATTCAAAAATCAAATGCTTGAGATCTGATAATGGAGAAGAGTTCACTTCAAAGGAATTTATGGACTACTTCACCAGTCATGGAATAAAAAGGCAATTCTTCGTTGCTATGAGACCTCAACGGAATGGAGTTATTGAAAGAAAGAACAGTATAGTACAGGAAATGGCTCAAACAATGCTAATGGATTCAAAATTGACAAATATTTTTTGGACACAGGTAGTGCATACAATAGTTCACATTCAAAACAAAGTAATGCTCATAAACAACATTGACAAAACTCCTTATGAGCTATGGAAAGGAAGACCATCAAATGTAAAGCACTTCAGAGTTTTTGGAAGCAAATGTTACATCAAAAGAGAAGATGGAAAAATGGGAAAGTTTGACTCTTGTGTGGACAAAGGAGTACTTGTTGGTTACTCAAGTACAAGGAAATCATACAAGTGTTACAATATGAGATTGAACAAAGTTGTAGAAAGAATCAACGTAACAATTGATGAAATAGGCAAACCAGAATCAAAGCAAGAAGAAAATGAATCAATGGAACAGTTTTTCAAAAAAGAAGTAGAAGATGAAAATGAAGTAGAAGAGAAAGATGAAGAGAATATGACATAAGCATAAGAGCAAGTTCAGCAAGTGCCTCCAAAGACACCTAGTAGACAAGTACAGAAGAATCATCCTTCAGATCAAATTATCTTAAACAAATACGTGGGAGTTGAGACTAGAAGAAGAATATGTTCACCAGAACAATAACACCTAGCACTCACATCTACGATTGAACCAACCTATTTTGAAGAGGCCAGGAAGGATGAATTTTGGAACAAGGCCATGGATGAAGAATTGGATCAAATAGAGAAAAATGACACTTGGGAATTGGTTCCAAGACCAAAGGATAAGAATGTGATTGGCACAAAGTGGGTATACAAGAATAAATTGAACAAAGATGGACAGGTTACAAGTAACAAAGCTAGATTGGTATGTAAAGGATATGCACAGGTTGAAGGAATCGACTTTGAGGAGACATTTGCCCCAGTTGCCAGAGTGGAAGCAATCTGATTGCTTTTAGCTTATCCATGCTCCAAAAATATTAAAGTGTATCAGATGGATGTAAAATCATCTTTTATGAATGGGGAACTTGAATAAGAAGTCTACATTGAACAACCAAAAGGATTTCAAATTGTCAGAGAATGCAGACTATGTGTACAAATTAAAGAAGGCCTTGTATGGTCTAAAATAGGCTCCTAGAGCATGGTACTCTAGACTGGATAAAGATCTACATCAGGCAGGGTTCAGAAAAGGAAGTGCAGACAGCAACCTCTACATCAAGGTAAGTCAAGGTAATAATTTATTAATTTAAGTTTATGTTGATGATATTATTTTTGGTAGTGATGATGACAGTTTAAGCCAGAAATTTGCAAAGGATATGCAGAATGAATTTGAAATGTCATTACTTGGAGAACTATCCTTCTTTTTGGGACTTCAGATACGTCAAAGAAACTAAGGAATTTTTATTTCTCAAACCAAGTATATCAGAGAAATGATAAAGAGGTTTGGAATGGAATATTTCAAACCAATTATCACTCCCATGCAAACTAGTTGTAAGTTAAGCAAAGATGATGATTCAAAGTCTACATATCAAAGGCAATATAGGTCAATGATTGGCAGCCTACTATATGTGACAGCATCCAGGCCAGATGTAATGCAGACAGTTGGATAGGTGGCACGATTTCAATAAGCACCAAAGGAATCACATGTGTTAGCAGTGAAGAGGATTTTCAGATATCTCAAAGGAACATAAGAGTTTGGATTGTGGTATCCAAAAGAAAAGGATCTATCTCTTATTGCCTACACAGATGCAGATTGGGCAGGTTGTATTGATGACTGATGAAGCACCAGTGGAGCAGTGTTCTACTTGGGTGAGTGTTTAGTATCATGGCTAAGCAAGAAACAATTATCAGTATCTCTATCTGCATTCGAGGTAGACTATATTGCAATAGCAGCATGTTGTACACAGGTTCTTTGGATGAAACAAACTATGAAAGATATACAGGTTGAGTATGATTATCCCATTCCAATCTATTTTGATAATACAAGTGCCATCGGTATCTCAAAGAACTCGATGATGCACTCCAAGACGAAGCACATTCCAATCAAGTATCTTTTTCTATGGGAATAGGTTGCAGAAAAGAACATCGGAGTTGAGTATGTGGGCACAAAAGAACAAGTGGCACACATATTTACAAAACCACTTCCATGGGAAGCCTTTGAGTATCTTTGCCAGAGACTCGGAGTTATTTCTACTCCAAAATGAATGTTTTTGAATGCTTATATTATATGTCTTAGATGTACATGAGGAAGCACCATAAAGAGGACATTTTAGTTAGAGGGAGCAGCCCCGGATGGAAAGATACATTTTCCATTGATGACAAAGGGTGAGAGATTTATCGGATGCAGAGGACAGAGGCATGATTCCAAGGGGAGCAATGGTCACAGAGATGCAGAGGACAGAGGCATGGTTCTAGGGGGAGCATGAGTGATATGACTTTAGTATTGCATGAAATGATTCCAGTATTGCATCAGAGTGTTTCCATCAATGCCAAAGGGGGAGATTGTTGATTAAGGGTTGTTGTCATCGATGTCAACCCTTGAAGCAATTCCGGTAGTGAATTTCGGTAGCACAAAGGTTTGGGCACTGGACCCAAGGTTGTTTCATGTATAATGGTATGAGTTTATATATATTTGCAGGTAATACTATTCTATATGGATATTACATGTCATGTCATTTATGGTGGTATGTGGAACGTCACATAACTCCTCACGATTTGAGATTTATGGCCTTACGAAGTTGGAGGACCCTCATATGTAGGCTTGAAGCCCCAAAAGGTCAAAGAAGTCAAAGATATTGCAAAGAAGAAATTATTATTTAAATGGTAAAGAAAAGTGACAAAGTCAAGGAGGATTATTTAAATAATAAAGTGAAGTGACAAAATCAAAGAAGATTATAAAGTGAGGTGACAAAGTCAAGGAGGAATATTTAAATGATAAAGAAATTGAGAACTTTCTAATTATGGAAAGTGGTTAACCCTAAAAATGAGGAAAATAGGTTAAGTGACCTAGAAATGGGTTAATCGACCTAGAAATAAGTTGAGTGACCTAGAAATGGGTTAAGTGACCTAGAAGTGGGTTAAATGACCTAGAAGATGCTTTTAAGGAAGCTACTTGGAGAGTATAAATAAGAGGCAAGGCTCTCTCATTTAACATCACACTTGAGAAGATTGAATATTGATAGGTGACTGAGGTAACCAAAGGATACCTAAGCCGAATTTCAGAGGGAAGGTTAAGAAAAGAAGGCCGGAATTCAAGGGAGGATAAATTCTTATGATGATGCTTTCTAAGGTATGTTATTTATAGGTCATCTGACCATTTTCGCAGTAAATTTTTTTCTAGAATGATTCAGACTGTGAAATTGATAGGCCATTGAGGAAACACATCCAAGTATCTGTGGTAAAAAATTCATCTTGTGGGTCATTGTATTTTTTCAATTACACTCCAAGGAAAATAGGATTTGTGACTAGTCCTGAAACTAGTCTAAAACAAGTGTTTCGGGTAAAAATGTCATAACTTTTTCATAACAGATCCAAATTCAGTAATACCAAATGTTTTAGTTAGAGTACAGTCTTTAGTATTCTTTGTAACATTTTCAGATCCATTCAAAAAATATTTTGTGCGGGGCACGCTCTACAAGGTCCCTCTCTAGAATAAGCCAGAATTCAGCAAGGTATGCCATTTTTGCTATAACTCCTTTTCTGAGAGGTTCCAAGTAGTAACACCTGGAGGAGTTGCATAAAAAAAAACTGAAGAAAAATTT
Organism: Picea engelmannii; assembly: GCA_009831015.1. NCBI lineage: Eukaryota > Viridiplantae > Streptophyta > Pinopsida > Pinales > Pinaceae > Picea > Picea engelmannii. The sequence continues at coordinate 130,486 of ML787640.1, read as the reverse complement.
GTACTACTTTCATATATTTATTCATTACAGGTACAGGTACATAGTTATGATTATTTCAAGTTAAGGTTGTTGACTAATCTCAAACTAGTCATGTGAGACTAAAGAAAAGTTTGATGAAAATGCTAGTCTCTTGTTGTGAAATTTAAAGAAGGTTTGTAGGTATGTGATCATATACACTAGGTCTATTACAGAGTTACAAACCATATTTGGATGATGAAATTGATGAGGTCTTTTGGTTAAGGTACATGTTGGGTACATGGTTGAGACAAGTAGTTGATGAGTTGGCACATACATGAGGTGTATAGTTGATGATGTTGGTACATATTGATGAGTCATAGTTGATGAGAAGTTGAGACGTGATTGGTACATACTTGGTACATGGTTGGATGCACTTGTTTATGATATAAGTTGATTACAGGTTGTTTGGTACAGGTTGGTGCATGGTTGATGCTCTTGTTTATGGTACAGGTTGATTACAGGTTGATGGTTGGTTGATGCATGGTTCAGGTTTATTGGTACAGGTTTACAGTGGTATATCTCACAGTGATAGTGTGACAGTGTTTCCATCATTATACTTCTACTTCAGGGTGGTTGGACGGGGCAAGGACAAGTGGTTGTAGCCACCTTCCAGTTTTAGCCAAAGAACATAGGGGGTTGTAGCCTCCTTCTGGTTGTAGCCAGAGAATAGGGGAGTTGGATCTTCCTTCAGGTTGTATCCTAAGAAACAAGGGGGTTGGAGCCTCCTTCCAGTTGTAGTTGGAAAACAAAGGAATTTGGTACTTCCAATGAATGGAATTATTCAAGACATATAAGAAAAAGCATTATGTGGTTTTCTCCCGCTTTGGGTTTCCACGTAAAACACTGGTGTATTGTATATGTGTATGATTGTTCATTTGTTCATTTCTTATTTACTATGCAATTATTGGATGATAATGTTACATTGATGTAACACTTGGATTGTATGGTTAAAAATGATTAAATTGCTCTATTATTAATTCACCCCCCCTCTCAGTAATCCAACAATATTTTTTATGACAACCTTGATTTTTGTGATAAAGTCTTGTTCTATCATTGTTGAGTTAAACTAGTTTTTGCTAGCTTGTCTCGTTCTTATTCAATTGAAATTTTAGCACTTATATTGTAGCCCTTATTATATTTTATGTGTTGATATATATCATTGATCATTGCTACAATTAGGAACAACAATATTAACTTGCTTTTCCACCTAACATACTATATGCAAGTGTGCCTCTTTTTGTGTCTTGGGTAGGTACAATCACTTTTGTAGGTACCCAAAGACTCGAAAATTTTAAACCAACCAAAGACGATTCATAAAAGCCACTTTACTCCTCCATCATTGACCTTTATGGGGATACTTCTCTTCCTTCCCTTCCATCCATCTCAATCCCCCCAAGGTCACCGAGATCGCCTCCCTAGAGTGACCTAGTCACCCTTGAAGCACAGGACCTATATCGAGGTGACATTGGGTGTAGTGCCCCTTAGTTGTTTCTATTTTAGTGGTTGGGTCGAGCTTTCCCAACCTACAACTTGTGCAATAACAGAGACAATTTAAGCATTTCAGAAATAGACTAAGAATTTATAACAAAAAGGATTGAGCCATCTTTGGACACAATGAACCTATGAGAATAAATATAATGGGAAGAACACCAAGCAACAAACTTAGGAAAATTATGAGTTTGGGGCACTATGCATTTGGCAAGGTTGAACTCCTGTGCATGATCATGATCAAAGAGGTCTCTAAAGTGTTGCATAGATAGTTGATGTAGTTTGAATAGATCATATGATAACACAGGGTCAAATACATCCATGTCTCTATCATCTAGGTCAATTTATTCTACTGTAAGGGGCCTTTTAGTTTTATCTAATTTTGACAATTCCATTTTAAAACTTAAATGTTGAAGGAAAAGGGAAATTTTTAAAATTAGTTGGGAAAAGGTTCAAATCGAGCTGGTAAATTGCATTGGTAACTTGAATAGCGCAGACAGCTTTCAAACTTTCGCCAATAATGAATTAACTGTGGGAAATTAAACTTAAACCAATGAATTTTACCATAAACACATGGTGGAATTTAATTCGAATGAAATGACTAAATTAAAATATAGAAATTTAAAATTAAAAATAGTCACTTCACCTTCTCATGTGTCGATGTCAATGAGACACACATTAATTCCTCGTTCATTTTGGGGGTACCTGAGTGGTTTTTAAAAATGTCGGGGGACGGGGGGAATGAATGCGTGCACGACACGTATCTCCAATGAAAACCATGGTATTGCTTTTCGGACCCCCCCCCCTCCCATTATTAAATATCAAGCATGTAGAGGGGGTGAAATGAAGTGTAGATCGTAGATCTATTTACAATCGCGTGATCAACCTAGATACATAGACGTGTTTTATTAATACAACACGACATTTGTTAAAATAAATAAAACATTATTACTACGTCTATATTAAATAATGTAGATGTAGTTATGTTCATTGGATGTAGCTTGAGTCTTTGGGAGGAATGATTGTTACCCTCCCCGCCCAGGTTCAATTCCTTGTGGGTGACATGTTGTGCCCTTAAATGGGTCTATAAGATGTTCTTTTTGTTGAGCCCCCAATATTCTGAAAATAATCGGCATCCCTATGTTCTCTTGTGGATTTCAGGGGGGGTTTACGTGGACATAGTGAGCACCAATATTCGGTGTCGTGGACCACATGAAAAAAAATGTAGATGTCGTTCGATTATTTACAAAGTTTTAAATTAAATTAAAGTTCGAAAGTAATTTAAAACTAAAACTAATATATAAAAAGTAAAAATTAAACTAATTAATAATAAATAAATTTAAAATTAAAAGAAAAATATATAAGGAATAAACTATAATCTAACTAAAATTAATTATAAAATAAAAATTTAATTGTTTTATTAAAAAATTATTTAATTTTACAACATTAGGCTCCAATTAGGGATTGTGTCTCCATGTGAGGCACTAAAGAACATCAGACCAGGTGCTTTCATTATTGGGTTATGGAGTCATCATTTTGAAACGAATCCTTCATAAAAAAAAAATTATCTTTTGAACAAATTAAATAAACCTTTCTCTCATTTATGGAATTTATCTGTAATAGAAAAAAAAGAACTAATAATAATTACAATTTTCAACATGTTGATGGAAATAAGGCCAAAATAGGATAAAATATTTTCACTCGGTTAAATTTACTCAGAAACGGTTAAAGGTAATGCATTAATAAATTTTGGATTAAGTGTCAAATTTATAACTAATCTTTGTCAACTCAAGGCTTTTAGAGTTTAAAGATAAATAATTTATATTATGTCTTAATTAAGGTTAGAACTGAGTTATTTCTAAGGAAACTAGTTTGATTGAGTAATAAAATAAATATACTAATTAGTAATCATCCTTCACCTTCATGGTGTTGCTACACAACCAAAAATCATCCATAGCCTATGGTGCAGTCACGCCAACATCACATGCCTTGCTTCACTGCTAGGAGGTGCCCATAGCCTCAGTGAAGATATTTGCATTTCCCAATTGAATTTCCTGCCACCATCTCCTTGTATTTGTTTAATATTTGATGATATGGGGGCAATCAATGTGTTTTATACACCTAGGGATGATGTATGTTTATCAAAGATGAGTTGGAAATACCTGAGTTATAAAGTATACTCATAAGGTTTTTCATTCCCTAAGTCCTAATCTTCGTCTTTCAAAAATATGTCAATTTATACTCAATTATTTTAATAATTTTAGAACACCTTGAGTGAAAGTATCATGTATAAATTTGACACTAAAGCATATTCTTAGAAAATAATTACCTAAAATATATCCTTTCAACCTATGAGAAAATAAAAAACATATTCTCTTTTCTGGTTAATAATAACATGTCAAAATATTCATCATTAGTTAGAACAATCTTTTCTACTAAGATTAATAAATTTTGAGATCATCATGATTTATTTATTTAAAAGAGAATATTTATTAACTAAATGATGCAGCCCCCCTTCCCTCCTGAGGGTTTTGCGACCTCCCAGTCAAGGATCTTCAAACACCTTGAGCCGTATTAGCTCTTCAGGCCTTCAACAGACCCTAAACAATGACACACAGGTCCCTTTGATGTTACCTGCAGGTTCAAATTACCCGCAACCCTGCTCTATGGTGCTCCTGGCAACACCAATTTGTGAGTACTAGCTCCCATGCTAGACTCCTTCTCTAAATATGACCACGGGTTGTGACCGTGGGTCATCTCTCTTCGTAACTTCGGCTTCGGTGGTATTGCGACCTCCACCCTTGTTTCCTTCTGAAACTCTTTCTTTTGAAACACACGGATCTCTACCACGTGTCTTCCTGGATCCAATGGTCCAAACTCACTTCGGCCTTCGCGACTTCACGAAGAATTCACTCAATCCACACAATATTTGAAACTATGTCTCTCGAGTTCTCCAATCCACTGCCACATATCCTCCTCACAGCCAATGGCTAGGATCACTTCGCGACTCTGTGACTCCGGCAACCCTACTCTTGAAACACTTTTATGCCTCCGAACCATGAAGTGTCGAAAGGCTCCACATCTATCCTTCATGTAACTTCCCATATCTGACGGTCTGGAACGATCTCGTTCCCTCCTGGACGGATCTTGCTCGTTAATTTGGGTTATCTTCAAGGGCTTCTCTCTTTTGAATATCTCTCACCCGCTCTCCCTCTTGAACTTGTCCTTTCTTGAGATTTTGCTCCTTATAGCACTTTCTTCAACACTTAATTGAATTTGTCCCTGTGCACGCCTTGCAATAGGTTTCCCTCCATGACTTAACTTCTTTGTGTATGACTGCGCACACCTTGCAACAATTTCTTGCACCCTCCTACAAATAATCTTCTGAGCTACTCCTCCTAAGCTTCTGAGTCAAAAGAATCTGTCATGCACTCCTTGCGGATGATATGCACTGTTGATTAAGGTTGGTTGTCATTGATGTCAACCCTTGAAGAAAGCCCTGTAGCACAAAGGTTTGGGTAATGGACCCAATATTTTTTGATGTAAATATGACTCATTATTGTTTTTTCATGGTTGATAAGAAGTAAATATGGATGAACTCCAAAGTGGTCCCCTTATGGTGAAAGCCCTCATAGGAAGACGCTTTGTGGAGTAAGAGAACCCATGCTTAATTGTGGAATAATGAGATGAAAGAAAGTGAATTTGTCAGGGAAAATATCCTAGATGGATAGTTCTTTTCATGTCATTTTCGGTGGTATGTGGAATGACACATAATTCCTCACGGTTAGAAATTTATGGCCATGAGAAGTTGGAGACCCTAGGTTTGGGTAATGGACCCAAGTTTGTTTGATGGGTAACGGTATGAGTTATGATATATTTTCAGATAATACTATTCTATATGGATATTACATGTCATGCCATTTCTGGTGGTATGT
>ML787640.1:74273-86833 GCA_009831015.1 Picea engelmannii | reverse complement strand
TATATATATATATATATATATAACATGACCTTAGTACTATAATTATATGTTATAATATGTTTGTTAGTTTGAATTTGGTGATTGCCATTAAATTGTGATTAAACTTTGATAATGTAAAAAAAAAAAAATGATTAGTTCAAACATATAGTAGTAGGTTTAACCTATGATAATGCATAGATTTAACCAACAATTATGTGATCACATTACTTAATCTTAAAATTTATACGGGAATGGTATATTTAACACGCACCAAAGAGGTAAGTTAGAACGATTGTCAAGCACCCCTCAACGCTGGAGAAATAGTAAGATACCTACTAAGACATCGATCTTAGACGCTTTAACCCTGACCTAAGCCACTTACCTTATAGGAGTAATGTATGTTTACAGACAAGTAAAAAAGAAAACTTGTGCCTAACCCTATGTTTGCAAGTATAAGTTTGAGAAAATGTGGAATGCCTTAAACTCTTCCCTGATAAGCATTTAGTTGATACAGATTCATTTATTCAATATGGTTAGGACTCAAGGAAATCGAGGCCAAGTGGCATCATCGCAAGGACCACCAACGTCAGTGTTTCCACCACCATCGCCTGAATTAGCTCTCATTTTGCACTCCTTGGAGGCTATTAATGAGAAATTAAAGGGACGTTAGTCAACAGATGTCGAAGTGGAACCCCCACCATCTGGAGTGGGTAACCCTGAAGCATTGAGGGACTTAAAGGGAGGACCTCCACTAGGGGACATCACCAGAGAACTATAGAAGATCAAACTCCTAGAGCTTGTTGGGGGTCATGAAAGTGAACATGCAGAGGCCTGGTTGGAAGGAATGACATGATGTTTCACCTTAAGAGACTATGCTTCCACATCAAAGGTGAAGATAGTGATCTTTCAATTGAGGGACGATGCCTTGAACTAGTGGGGTAACCTGGAGAGGAAGTTTCACCTTACCCCAGACATCGTCTCATGGGAGCTTTTTTAGGAAAGGTTCCAGAGGAAATATTTGTCTGCGTACTGCGAGGAACAACAGGTAGAAGCATTTCATGCTCTAGTTCAGGGAAATAGGACCATGGAAGAGTACAAGATCAGGTTCATGGAGTTAGTGAAGAATGTCTCATACATGGATACTGATCAACGACAAGCAGAACATTTTGTGTACGGGTTAAACCCTAAGATAAGGGCTATGGTATGGATGTGGAAACCATCGTCAGTAGTTGAAGCAGATGAAAATGCTTGTTACGCAAAGGAGAATATGAGCTTAAACGAAGGTATGAGGTCAACCATTCCACAGCATCCTGGATTTGTGGGGAAGGCCCCTAGGACTTTCTCCAAGGGAGGAAGATCTAGGCCACCTCCTTATGGAAATCGAGTCGCACCTAGAGTAGTTACAACAGGTATTTCAATGGCAACGAGTGCAACATCCCACTCAACAACAACAATGCAAGCAGGCCCACGACCTTCTTAGGGAGAAACAAGTAGGGGAAAGGGCTCCAAGGGAAGGAACTCATTTCAGAGACCATCACAGGGTAGTATACAGGTTCCATATTGTGTTACTTGTTAGGGGTGTGGAGGACCCCATTACCAGAGTCATTGTCTAGAGTCACAAACAGTCTTTGTGCATAGAGAAGGAAAGGCCCTGATGGGACGAGCGAGTAGTGGCCACCAGATTTACGCAGCGGTCAATAACCGCCAGGAAGAGCATCAATCCACTGTGGTGGAGTCATCAGGTACGCTAAATCATGTCAATGTTAATATTTTATATGATTCTAGTGCTACAGATAGTTTCATTTCACCTTGTGCATTAGAAAAGTGTGGGTTGGCAACCTACGAGCACGATGACTTTAAGCAAGTCTAAATGGCTTTGGGGGGAAAACAATCGGTAGGACCTAGTGTCTATAATTGTCTAGTAGACCTAGGAGTGTGTAATATTAGGTTGAAGGTGTATGTCACTACTCTAGGGACGTATGACCTAATAATTGCAATGGACTAGTTAGAAGCCCATCGAGCTATGGTAGATTGTTTCACAAAAAGGGTGTTTTGTGTTGACGATGAAGGAAGGTTAGTAGAGATCCACGGTGTATGGAGGAAGGTGTCTCTATGCTTTATCCTGACCATGAAGGTTAAACATTGCATGAGGCAAGTTTTTCGATTGTATGTAGTGGAAGCAGTCAATGAAAGGAAAGGACCCTCCTTGGATCATTATTCAGTATTGTCGAAGTTTGAGGATGTTTTTCCGAAAGATTTGTCTACGTTACCTCCTGAGAGGGAGCTTGATTTTACCATTGAGTTAAAACCAGGTGCAGATCCAATTTCCAAGACACTGTATAGGATGACGGTGTCGAAACTTTGTGAGTTGCAGATGCAATTGAAGGAACTACTTGACTTACGGCTAATAAGGCCTAGTGTCTCACCTTGGGGTGCACCAGTAATTTTTGTCAAAAAAAAGGATGGTTCCTTACGACTGTGTATAGATTACAGGGACTTGAACCATGCTACCATGAAAAATAGGTACCCAATGCCATGGATAGATTATCTCTTTGATCAGATGAAAGGAGCATCAATTTTCTCAAAATTTGATCTACGATTAGTGTATCACAAGTTAAGGATTAAGGAAGGAGATATTCCTAAAAATCCTTTCAAAATAGGTTTGGGCATTACGAGTTCATTGTAGTACCTTTTGGTTTGACCAATGCGCCAACAGTATTCATGAGCCTCATGAATGGTGTATTCCGAAAGTACTTAGACCACTTTGTACAGGTATTTTTGGATGATATCCTCATCTATTCCAAGAATGAAAGAGAACATGAGGATCACTTGCGAGTGGTGTTGTTGTGCCTTAGAGAGAACAAATTTAGGGCAAGTTATCAAAGTGTTGTTTCTTCCAGAAAGAGATTCACTATTTAGGTCATATCATTTACAATGAAGGAATCTCTGTGGACCCCGAAAAGGTAAAGGCCATTATGGAATGGCCAGTGCCAAAAAATGCTCATGAGGTAAGAAGCTTCATGGGGCTAGCAGGTTATTATCATAGGTTTGAGGAATGGTTCTCTAAGATAGTGAAACCCATCACCACCTTGCAACGCAAGGGGCTCAGGTATGAATGGACAGAGGAATGTGATACTACATTCATCGAACTTAAGAGGTTACTAACCAGTGCGCCAATTCTACGAGTGTCGGATATCAAAAAAGACTTCACAATCTATATAGATGCCTCGAAGCAAGGATTGGGGGTCGTTATAATGCAGGATGGGGGAGTGATAGCGTATGCGTCAAGAAAGTTGAAGCAACATGAGGATATTTACGCTACTCATGATTTAGAGTTGGCGGTTGTAATGCTAGATCTTAAGCTTTGGAGGCATTATCTAGTGGGGTGAAGCTTTGAGCTCAAAACATACCATGAAAGCTTAAAGCATCTTCACTTAAAGAAATCTCAATTCCAGGCAGAGGCGCTGGAGTGAGTTTATGAGTGAGTACAATTTTGGAATTTCATACATTAAGGGAAAGGAGAATGTGGTCTCGGATGCCTTGAGTAGGAGACCGCGTTTCTTCTCCTTGGTACCCTTAAAGTTAATCTGAGGGAGCGTGTGTTGGAGAAACTTCTTGGAGATAGTTGGTATTTAAAGGTTACTTCAACCCTCCAGAGTGGGAGGAAATTAGATACAAAGTATGAAGGATATAGCCTGGAAGCAGATGGATTATTAGGATAACAGGGAAGGATGTACATCCCCGAAGGTGGGGATATTTGAAGCATCATACTTAAGGAAGCCCATAGAGCACTTTATTGTGCCCATCTAGGTGTGAAGAAAATGTGAGCATACATAATGAAGCTTTTCTTCTAGGTAGGCATGAAGCATGATGTATTCTATTTCGTCGCCAAGTGCCTAGAGTTTCAACAAGTGAGGGTTGACCACCACCACCCAACAGGTCTCCTACAACCACATGATGTTCCTATGTCCAAGTGGGAATTCATTTATATGGATTTTGTTGTGGGATTTCTACTCACATCACACAGACACAATGTCATTCTTGTGATAGTTGATAAGTTGACCAAGAGTGTTCATTTTATTCCAGTTAGAGACACTTATGATGTCACTGATGTGGCACATGTGTTTATAAGTGAGTTCATTTGTCTGCACGGGTTACCCAAGAAGATCATTTCAGATAGGGACTCTTGATTCACATCTAGGTTTTGGACAAGTTTACAGTCAGCGTTGGGAACTTAGTTGAACTTAAGCACAACATGTCATCCCGAAATAGATGGGAAAACTAAGAGAGTAAATCAGGTTATAGAAGACATGCTTAGGATGTATGTTATGGATAATCAAACCCACTGGGAGAAGTATCTACCTTTGGTAGAGTTCGCCTACAACAATAGTTTTCATAGCTCCATTGGAATGCCACCCTATGAAGCTCTGTATGGAAGGCCATGCAGGACACCATTGAGTTGGGAAATGTTAGAAGACCGAGTGACAGTTGGGCCAGAATTGATTCAAGAGATGGAGGAACATGTGATTCAGATTAGGAAACGACTAAGGGAAGCACATAATAGATAGAAAATTTATGTTGATGCACATAGGACTAACCGAAGTTATAAAGTGGGAGATCAAGTTTTCACTCATATCAGGCCTAAGAAGAGTACCATTCGGTTCAGGAAGGGGACAAAGTTGTCGCCTCGATTTATAGGACTGTTCAAAATCCAAGAGAGAATTGGACCCATTGCCTATCATCTTGTACTTCCACCCCACTTGCATAAAACTCATAATGTTTTTCATGTATATGTTCTACGTCATTATGTTACTAACGAATCTCATAAATTGAATTGGAAGGAATTGTAGGTATCGGACGCAAGAAACCTCATGGTCTAACCGTTACACGTGTTGGACCGTAGGGTCCAACAGATCAGGAATCGTCTGGTAGACCAAGTTAAGGCCCAGTGGGACAAGTATAGCCCAGAATCTGCTACTTGGGAGGATGTAGAGACCTTACAACGAGATCATCCCTCACTTTTTTGACCACCTCAAGAATATGTTTCTAGAAGGTTGGGTGTATGTAATGCCACCTTTTGACTTAGACAACTAGAATTACTTAAGGCCTAAACACCTTTTATTTTCTATTAATTGTGAAACTATTAATGATACACTTGAAATTTTAAGACATATGGACCTATGTTAATGTCAAATATATGAATGTTTATCGTTATTCGAATTATGATGGATATTATGCAATCTATTTCTAACTTGGAAATTTTGGCATTTAAAGTTGTTGGTACGTGGAGATCGAATTGAGATTGTGATTAAATGCATTTACATGATAGTAATGCATAGATATGTGTGAGTTTGTGTTATAGACTAATTTGCAGGTCAATGGGCTATGAAATAGCTAAAGGATAATGATAATAAAAGGTTGATGTCATGAACATCGACTAGGAAACAGTATGGTATGAATTTTTGTATGTGAAATAATATTGGTTCAAATGTATTGCTATGATATGTGGACAAGTGCAGATATTTCAAGTGGCGAGACTGCCTGGAACTAAATATACGATGACAAAATTCCCAGCAACACGGTGCCACGGTATGGTCCATAGTAAGGTTTTGACCCTAGTTCTATTAGGAGGAGTGGAGGCATTGCCCACTGTGTATCCTATGAAACCTAGAGTCATGGGAGGACGGTGTTAGCTCACGCTCCCCTAGACGTGTGATGATGACTGTCAGTTGCTTGTTGGGGAAGCTTGGTCAAGAGGGTTGACACTTCCACTTATGGGTTCTATCTAGAGTTAGGTCAATATAGTTGATGCTCCAAGATAGTCCAACAGAGGAAGGATAGGGATGGAAGATGGAAGTAGGTTAGGGAGGAAGGATGACTAGAAGTAATTGAGAGTGTGTGGAGTTTTCACCTTATAGTAGAATTTCTTGATTTCCTCTTTTTGAAAATGATGTATATATGTATGTTTATATTTACTTAACTGAACTACAATTATCTAAGTGAATGTTACTTGTGCTAAATTATTATAATTGAGGGATTTTGTGAACATTTTAAATGGTTTACTATCTTTTATGAAATGAACGGTCTTGTTGATTGGATTGGATGCATACAAGAATTACTTTAGGTGTGATAATTATTGTCATTAGTACATGTGTGAGTCTTGTATGTGCTAGCTACACATGCATGCCTTGCACATGTACATTAGTATGTATAATTGTTTTAAAGTAATGGTGTTGTTTATCTGATATGGATGTGTGAATCATGTGTCATTACCCTTGTATTGTAAATTAGTCTAACTTCGAGACGAAGTTTCTTGAAGGGTGGGTGTATGTAACAGCCCAATTTGATTATTTATTTATCGTAGTTGTTAATTTAAATTTAATTAATTATTAAAATAAATTCAATGAGTATTTTTATTATTTTATTATTAAAAAGGTAGGTGAAGTAATTAATGAAGGGATAAGGCTTTTGGGGGAATTAATGAGGGGATAAGGCAGTTGGAGAATTGAATGAGGGAGAGTGATTCGAGAGAGGAGGATAAGGAAGAGGGGAGAGGACTTGGAGAGGGGTTTTTGTTTTGGGAAAAATTGGGGAAGAAGAAGGGAAGGAAGAAATTTTGAAAGAGAGGAGAAGAAGGAGGAAATTGGAGGACATAGATTGTTTTGGGGAACTTTTACTGGGGCACTGTTGTTGCTGGGAACTTTGGGCTCGAGGACCAGGAAACCACAAGGATTCCTGGAGCTAGGGAGTCAGAGAGGTTGTTCCTAGTTGGTTGGGATGTAAATATTCAGTTTGGGTAATTTGGGCAAGAACATGAATAAACAAAAAGGGGCTAAATCAACCAACCTGCAGGCCGAGATATGTATTTTACTAGTTGATTTGTTGTTATTATGTTGTTGTTGTTGTTGTTATGTTGTTATTGTTATTATGTTGTTGTTGTTTATTCATGGTATAAGAAAATCATGAAAGAAAACCATGAACTAATTTGTAGTTATTTCAGTAGGAAATTAGGAGATATTTGTTATTTTATTGAGGCCCTAAAATAGAAGGCCTTACAAGGTTGATGTGTTTCCCTAGTTTATTCTTTATCTTTATTTGTAGGTTGTTGTGATTCCCCTCTTGATCCACTAGCATTCCTTATTATTTTAAATGTACCAACTAATTTGCACTTGTTCATTTATCATCATATATGTGTGCCCAATACTATGTGATGTACAAGTTCTAATGGTCATTTATATAAACGTTGCACCATTTCTAGTGCATCGACGTGAAATATCTGCACCACCAAGCACGACTTAGCACAACAAAAGTTCATTTGAATTGTGAACTACCACAACAATGCACTTTTTGACCTATAGAACATTGTGCACTATGGCCAAAATAGTACATTGTGATTCTTAGGTTAGAACTTTGCAAAATATTTGTGCAAAAAGTCTTCATAATTTCATAAGTTTCAAAAGAACCTTCATAAAATTATCCATTAAATGGTGTTTTTTTCGTATTCTTTCAAACCAATTTTCCCCCCTTTTGAGATATTTTTTATGATGTTCCATGTCATTATCAACTTTAATAGCCTTTATTATCTCCTCCTTTCAATTACATCCAAGGTGATTGTTTTATTTTCTTTATAATCCTTAGGCAAATATTTTCTTTTATTTATAACTTAGTTTGAGAGACCAAGTGTCACTTTGTCACTTTATTTTTTGATATTCAAACATGAATCTAGTCACTCTATCATATTCCATAAGTCACATTTGTTGATGTGAGGAATGGAAAGTCCTTACACAAGCATTTTTGAATCTCACTAGGCTCGAGTGAGATAGGCGGGAATGTTACCCTGGGCTTATAACTTGTTCAAAATTATCAATAATCCCTCAAGAAATGTGTTCTTGGGCCTGATGTTATTATAAAGTTATATGCTTTTGCTAAAAAGAAAAAGTTTATGTTTGAATGTTTATAAAATTAAAATGAACAAAATAAAGTATACATACAATCTAAAAACCAGTAACATGAGTCCCAATTGAGAATAACCAGATTTTATTATTGATGAATTTTCTGAGTTACACCCAAATGCCTCTTTTCAAACCCCTGCAAGGGTAACGACCAAAATCAGACTTAGAAGTCTAGGATGGAATTTTAACAATCATACAAAGACAAATGGTGTCTGAAAGAAAAATACCAAGACTAAAATGTACTAGATCAACCAAGCTACAAGCTCATCAAGTCTTGACTCTGCAAAATAGTCTTAATCATAACTGAAAATTAATTCAGAAATTATAATGAAACTAAACAAACTGCCAAGATAAATGAATGACCTTCTAAAGCATGTCAAATGTCTATGATTCTTAGTCTTTTCTTCTTTGCCACCTTTAGAATGATCATACTGTCAACAAGAGGATTCAGCTCTTAAAGAATTCGGAAAATGAAAGAATGAAATTCAGAAATCTTAATATGAAACAAGAGCAAACCTTATCAGAAGTATTTCTCTCTAATTCTTCCTCCCCATCTTGCCCTTCTTTTCTTCCTTTTATTCTCTAAAAGGTAGTTCTCCAAGTAGTTGAACTACTTTTAGTTACTAAAGTTAAATAACTTTAGTTAATAAATAGGACAAGTAATTTTATGATAAAGATAATTAATAAATAATATAATAACTAAACAGGTGGGGTCCCCTTCTATCATGCATCCTTTATTTCAATAATCATTTCTAGCTTTTCCTTGTCGCTCCATAATATAATCAAATGTAAAAATCAACACCATAAAGCATACCATAAACATGCATAAAAAATATCATAAACATGCATAAAAAATATCATGACATATATCACTTGTATCTCCCATAATTTAACATGATATTTTAAAGTTTCAAAAATAAATATCATGATTCTGCCATCTGTCCAAAATAGTGCCATAGTCAAATGTCAAAATAAACAAAATCAAAATAACCCAAGGAATTTCTTTTTGAAAAATTAGTCCCTTTCCCTAATCAAGTCCTCATACTAAGACTTATTTTCTTCTAGCTGGACTACTTTTGGATGCATAACACTTATGTTTCTCTTACCATTGCTTGTTGATTTCATCTTGGAGTGAGCAGAGGAAGAGCACCTAGCCATGCTAGTAGAGGTAATTGGTTGCTTTACTTTGTCAACTTGATAGCCATGAGGAGTAGTTTTGTGATCTTTTGGAGGAGGAGGCAAAGATGCATTAGTGGTAGTTGCTAGAACGATTTGAATTGGTAATGTTGGATGAACCGAAGGAGAAGGAAAATATGCATTTGTGGAAACAGTATGAACTGGAGGAGGAGAGGGGTCAATGGGCCATTGATTGGTACGAGAAGAAGGATTAGCAGGTATACCACCGCATCCATCATTATGAGGCTGCACATGGAATTCAAGAACATTGAAATTACTAGGGCGAGGTTGCAAGATAACATTAGGAGGTACTTGGCGCTGAGGTAAGGCATGTTGTCCACCAAGATTTAAGTGTCCAATTTGAATCAGTTGTTGAAATTCATCTGAATCAACATCAAAGTGAATAGAGAACCTCAATTTTTTATGTCCCCTAGGTTGTCAAAATGTGTTAGGCAATCTCCCTCTTCTTCCTTTGTTTCCCCCTTTGCTACTACCATGACTAAAAAATCTCATATGTATCCATCAAAGTCAAATTAGAAAATGAAATATAAGATACAGTAAAATTAAACATCTAATACAATTTGTCATCGTGATTAAATTGGCTATGAAACTAACAAAACCATGCAACACAAACAGGAGGTGAAAGGGAAAAGTGAAAATAGGGACAACAATACAAACATTCTCTACATCCAATCATTAAATTTTTCATCCACAGACCACCATTTCTTAATATATGTATAGAAAATTACAAGAAGTTTGTCAAATACTTTCAACTTCAAACCATGTCTATATATATCATCACGATAACAATCAACCAAAATCATTCCCAAATCATTTCACATCATTTGATTATGCCTCCAATTAATCATGTTAATAATATCAAATTGTATCCCTAATGCTACATTTTACTTTAATTATATCGACAGAGCATAAATGGAAAAACGAATTTTAATTAAAGAGATTTAAGAGAATAACTTATGTAAAGTGAAACCGATGAGGGGGAATAAGTCTATATAACAATCCTTTTTTTTAACATATGACTTCCTTCATTAAACTTTTGCAATCCAGATTTCAAATCTTCATGCATGCAAATTATTGAATATTTCCTTTTAAAAGTACGAACCATAGAAGTGTATGAGATGAGAAATTGTTCAATATATTATTTCATAATCATCCCACAAGTCATAATTTATCATTAAGCTATGTACTTGTTTCATCATGTTAGAAACACATTCCAATTATATATCCTCCATATTTCAACTTTATGTAATTGTATAGACATGAGAGTAATAATGAGGAATGGAATTTTAATGGGTGAGGACAGGGAAAACTTAATTTATGAAAAGTGTTATTTGTGAATGGAAGATGAAGCTTATATAACCATCCAAATGACATCAATTAATTCCCCTTTCTATTAACATCCAAAATCACCATCGTTTCTATCAATTGTTTTAAACTAGCTGAACATAGATATGTTATATCTTCAATAAGGAAATGTTCTTTCTCTTCTAACTATGAATAGAGAATTAATGGATAAAATTAATCGCAAGTATACTATGATCATTATGTATCTTGAATCCATTATTTAAATCAAAGTAATGTCATATAAAACTGCTCAACATAAACAAAGTGATATAAAACGTGGACGTTAATATAATTAGTTCATATTCCAATTATATTTGAACTCTCTTTTATACCCAATCAAATCAAACAAATTCATTTTTCAAAGAAAAATGTTTACGAAGTAACCATTTCAACCAACCTACATATTGGTTCTATATTGTATGCATGTGATACTTTGACCTATAGAATGCTTATCTCAAACCAATTGCTTTTCATTTCTTTTCAAACTTTCAGCTTAAACTGAATGGAAGAGTCTCATGTTAAGCATTATTCCATGACCATTTGAGTTGAAGTGAGGACAAACTATATGTGACACAAATAACCTAAGTTCGGGCCCATGGGAATCATTGCAGAGATAGGGTATAAATTTATTACCCTATCATTTTGAAAGCAAGTAGATTCACGTAAACCCATAATGAAAAAATGAACTGGAAAGTGTGAGTATCAACTATAGTACCCAAATTCCATCACCAAAATCTGGTTCGAGTTTAGATTTATCCAAGTATACAACCAAAAATGGATTTCATTTGAAAACAAAATGAGAACGGTAGCTCAAACTATAAACCAATAAAATATATATGAGTTCGGGTAAGTCCATTATCGACACACGTTTGAATCAACAGGTATCATGTTGAGCTTGACCCAACATTTCAAAACCAAAGTGTGGGTAAATACGAATCAAGAGAGCACAACGCTTCAACCTAGGTTCAAAACCCATTATTTTATTTCATAACTAACATGTAAAGGGTTAGTTCGAATAGAGATTTGCACTTTTAGTTCACCAATTAAAACCACAACGAAGACCCACTTCTTATTACTCAGCATGAATCATTAAAAATCATAGAGTAGATTGACAATGGATTAAATCCTTTCCAGAAGAATAACCCATGATCTCCATCCACAAAAATTAATTGGGTTGTTCCTAAAATGTCGAGAGAACCACAAAATATGATAAAGAAGTTGTGTTCAAATCTTGCTTCAATGTATGCAAACTAGACGTTGCAAGAAACCTTTTTTTTTCTTTAAAAAATAATATATAAAGTGATAAAGTGAAAGATGCATGATAAAACACAGATTCAAACATTGGAGAACAACCATCTTTCCTTGTTTTTCCTTCAAATAGTGACAAAGTAGGTGAAGAGAAAACATTTATGCACACAATCATGCTAACCAAAGTCAAATATAACCAGATTTTAAAGACTAATTAATTGTAGAAGATGAAAAACAAATTGTGGGCTCATACCTTACTTTAAGATGTTTTTATACCAGTGATGAGGGCCAAATCAGTTACAAAAAACCACCAGGAGTGAGGTTTTCAACAAAGATACCACCCCGAGCTCAAACTTCCTTCTTTCTCAACCTCAAACAAAGAAAAATGACCATAAACCAAGGCAAAGTTGAGTAATAGGTTACGGGACTGTAGGATTAAATGCCCACGTCCTCACAACTTTAATGCATGGGAAAAACATCACGTCGCCTACTCAAAACAAACATTGAATTCCATGCCAACTCACCAATCTATCTATTATGTCAAACCTTCATAACACGCAACCTTAATACCATGTCAAATCGAACATACATTAAACTTACCACTATAAAACTCTTAACCTCGAGATTAACACATTCATATACCACATGCGAAGTATAATCACCCAAATGTCACTATCTATATCATAAGTGAACTATTATCAAATACCAACTACAACCCATGTATATGTTGCGTGTTGAGTGTCTTCCATGTGAAGTATCACTTGTGTTGCTTCCAACATGATACTCCAATCACAACAAAATGTTTTTACATAATGTATCAACCTCTAAAACCAACGCAGC
>ML787640.1:45225-71256 GCA_009831015.1 Picea engelmannii | reverse complement strand
AAGATACTATTAAAAAAAACGTCAAAACAAAATTTAAGGAAAAAATGTGGTGTGATAAAGAGTTAGAGGAAAAAAGAAAATTAAGGTATTATAAAGATGTAATCAACCCTAATCTAGAAGATCAAAATTATCTATCTGTTTTGCCAAGTGTAAAGAAAGAAATAAGCATTGCTAAGATAAGAACAAATTCTCACGAGCTCCATAGTGAAACTGAGCGTTGGTCAATTCCTAAAACGCCATGGAATGAAATAGTGTGTCACCTTTGTGACACTAAGAAGGTTGAAGATGAAAAGCACTTTCTCTTGGATTGTCCAACCTATACCCATATTAGATTTTTTTTTCAAAATATTGATCACACTACCAACCTTCCTAACCTCTTAACTCAACAAAAGTATGGTGATCTTGGAAAGCTTCTCTTAATGCTTTTCGAGCACAGAAACAAAATTCTAAAGAATCACAAGTAATCACTTACCCTCTTAAGGTCTGATAGACCAATTAGGTCTTAGTGGACGTTAATCATCATCATCATCTCATTTTTCTTCTACTCATCTCTTTACACATTTTAATATTTTTTTAAATTATTAAAAAAATTATTAGTTTTTTCTACTTCATCTCGTTACACATTTTAATAATTTTTTAAACTATTAAGAAAATTATTAATATTATTTTAAAAATAAATTTTATTTAAATTTAAAAATAAATGTAAAATTTTTAATATTTAATATTCAAACAAAAAGTTTTCAAAATTTTAATTATCTCAATTATTAATTATTCTATATGGTTATGAAGTTTGAACCTAAAACATATCTCATGAAACTTTAATAAAAGTAAGTAATTCAAAATGTCTTGTAATTTATAATTTTAACATCAAATGCAATTCTTTTTGCCCATTCTTTTGATTAAGTGAAATGTATTTATTTTTAACATTTAATATTCAAAAAAAAGTTTTCAAAATTTTAATTATCTCAGTTATTCTATATGGTTATGAAGTTTGAACCTAAAGCATATCTCATAAAACCTTGAATAAAATTAAGTAATCCAAAATATTTTGTAACTTATAATTTTAACATCAAATGCAATTCTTTTTGCCCATTCTTTTGATTAAGTGAAATGTATTTTTGCCTTGAATAAAATTAAGTAATCCAAAATGTCTTGTAACTTATAATTTTAACATCAAATGCAATTCTTTTTGCTCTACGTAGTAGGGGGATTGGGGCTTCAACGTTACTCCTTCGTAAGAGCTTCGTTTTAGGAAGGAATAGGCAGGCACAAAAGGGATAGACGGATAGGCGAGGCAGGCGCCTTATTTTATTCGTTTGATTAAGTGAAATGTATTTTTGTATGGTCTAAAGCCATAATTAGATATTTAGACTATAAGGATAGTTGCTTAAGTTGAAAAGGGATAGGATCTTTATATTGCTTTTAGTATTAATAATAACCACCCATACTTAAAAGAGATTGGGGAAATTGGGTTAGATCTTTTTAAGCTTAATTAATTAATAGAACATAAAATAATATAATTAAATTAATCATATATCAAATATTACAAAGTCTGTATTAAATTTAAAGATATAAATAATTTGAGTGACAATAAAATTGTTAATTTGGTTAGCTTGAATTAATTAATGGAACATAAAATAATACAATCAAATTAATCATAGATCAAATATTACAAAGTTCATATTAAATTTAAAGATATAAATAACAACAATGAAATTGTTGGAAATTGTTATTTTGTAACTAAATTAAGGAAATATTAAGGTATATTAAAAAGTTGTAGTCATGCTAACATTAGTATACAAAAAAGACTATTTTAGATTTTTATCAAACAAAATAAGTAACTCTCTAATGCTACATAGGAGAGTTTACAATGGACTGTATAATAAAAATTCCAAGTTTTTCTACTAGTAGCATATCTGACAAAAACACCTAAAAGCCTAATGACAATGAAAAACATAACAATTAATGGCATGCATGGTGGTTATTTGCTTCTTCTTCACCAACAACTGAAAGGGGAGAGTTATGTTGCTCAATGTCCATTGGTTCCTTCAATTGGTGAATCGTCTCATCTTCCTTGAATTTCACGTGTGCATAGTTAATCGATACCTTATTGTTTGAGGCTTAGGATAGAGAGTCATTATGAAGGTTGAGAGATAACTTTCGCAACTTTTTCTTCCAAGATGTCAATCCTTTGTTTTTGTTGAACCAATAAATTCATGGTGATTGCATGCCGAGAGACACAACGGTACTCATTCGCATGTGCTTTGGTTGTCACTAAGAACAAAGAGCTCATATTAGAATGTATGCATTCCTCATGTCTTCTCAAGGTTCTCCTAGATTCCATGATATCCATATTCTCCATAAGTGAACTCAAGACACAATTCCCTGCAATATGAACTAGGATGAGGGTGACGATGCTACAAAAGGAGCCTCTAACAAACAAAGTTGTGAAGGAATCAACAGGCACCTTGCACATCCTCTAAAATTTGAGACCTATACAATGACCTTTAACCATGTTTTCCCTATGATATGCCCAACAAAAGGCAATTCCAAGGAAGAGCACACATAGATAGAATACCAGAGGGATACAAAACTAAAGATAAAAACTAGAATTCATAAACATCTTCCCCATAAATGATTTCAAATTGCCTTCACCAGAACCATAATACATGGCTCAAAATACATAAGCCATATCGACTAACTTAACCACATTCCTTTGAGACTCTCTCAATTTTAAAATATAATAACCAAAATCCCAAATAGGCAGCTCGAATATAGGCAAAGAACTTACCAAAAGGTTTATCACCTTAAGGCCTAGACCACAAATGTGCCCAATTCCAAGCCTTGAGAATTTCATTATCCCATAGAGCTAGTGGAGAATCATACAAAGTATTCAATAAGTAGATCAGTGATATTGACTCGCATGTTGGAGAGACTGAGGGTTGTCCTCATTAATCCCATCCTGATGCAATAGTGTTGTTGTGTCTGATGTTGAATCACATGAGCAGTTAATGTTGATTGACATGCCTTAACCATACCAAATCCTTAGGGGATTTTGCAACAAAAGCACCCTCCATTTTTCTCTAATGCTCCTAAGTTTAATTTAGTGGCTTTCTTATCCCATACATCATATTTTGAGTTCAATTATTACTTCACATGATAGAGTGAGGTTTTGAGATATATAGTTGCCTCATTTTTAGCTCGAGTGATGATTATTGCAAGCCTTCTATTCAACGGGGTTGTTTTCCCTAGAATTTTCTTTAATGACCACCGAGGAATCACCGATAACAATCAAGGCTCTAACTGTGGCTTCCTTAGCGAGAAGGAGACCATGCAATAGTGCATATGCTTCTCCTTGGTTATTTGAAGCTTATCCAAGACCCCAAGTGTAAGTAGCTATGGTTTTTTCTTTGGGATCATAGAGGATCCCCCCCCCCCCACTTGCCACCCAAAGTTAAAATAATGAAAATATTGTATCAATCTTCATTTGGTTAATCAAAATAATTTTTTAACATTATGAGCTTAAAAAACAAAATGATTATCACCAAATTCAAGACCTATGCTCATGACCTACATAGTGAAATTGATCATTATAATAAATTTAAAACACCTCGAGATTAGTGAATTTGTAAAATGAATGATATGAAAGAGGTCGACGATGAACCTCATTTTCTTTTAACATGTCCTACCATTAATAATATAATACAGAATTTTAACTAGTTTCAAAATTGTTAGAGGCCTTAGAGCCTCCAGACTTATAAAAATCACAATGACCTTAGTTCGTTTATTTCCATTGTATTAAAAATTAAAAATGATAAATTACAAAGAATATTTATTCATATTCCCTCCATTTATCTTATAAACATTATTAATCTTAACAAACATTAAATATCATTATCATCATATATAATTTATACATGTAATATTAATATTAATATATATATATATATATATATATAATTATAATTTAATTAAACACCAAACATTAAATTATATTTCAACACAAATTTACTACTTGAATGAACATATTTGTATCCATATTAGTTACAAGACCAACTACTTAATTAAAGTGGTACAAAGCTATTTCTTTTTTATATTTATTTGGCATTAATGCTAAATAATTAACTTGACATTTTTATTTGATTGCATGACCTTTTTTCTCTACATACGAGGGTAATGTACAAATCCAACTATGTTGACAAAGGATTTGTCCTTATGATCATAATATTAAAGTTTCCAATCACTTGAGGGGATAGTAGAAACTAAGTGTAATGAACCTTGTTGGATTTGTGATGTAAGTTCCTTGGTTCGAGTTTTTGGTTTATATGCATTGATAAGTTATTTGCAATAAAATTATTTTTAGAATATTCAATTACAATTTCTGCGACAATAGTATGAGGACACCATAAACATTGTTTGCTTGAATATAATAACTTTCAAAGACAGTAATATAATGCAATGACAACAGAATATAAACTATGGAAATTTGAACCTGGTATGTGTATCCTGTAGCATCTATTGTTACACCAAATCCACAAAATTCTGGTTGTAGATAACTCTCATATACAACGCTTCTTGCCCTAAGACACCCATGCGACTCTCCCACAGTGTTAAATGGGCCCAACTCGCAACAGATTGACCTTGCAATGAGATCCACGATTTTTCCTTCCTTCAAATTGCGCCCAGCAAGGAAGAATCGATTTTTATTTCTCCCACACTACCCTTATCTCATTGGACTCGGCTATATCGACCCAGCAGCTTATTAATTTGGCCAAACTGATAAGAAAACAATTTTTCAGAGGGAATTGAACCTTAACTAAGTCGTTGCCTCTTCACACAATAATATCGACCCACTTTAACTCGTCCCTTTGTCCATGAACTCGATCCACACAATAAGAATAACTCAACAATTGATAAATTCAGTTTTTCCTCCACATATCAAAGTTATTTGCTGCCCAATAAGATATGATCCTCTACTTTGAAGTACAACAGTAGATCTGGATGATCTACTCCGAGAATTGGCTAGGATAGATAGATTTCACTATTGAAACCAATGTTCGTCAAGGGTTTTCCTCCTTAACGCTAGAAAAAGCCACGAGAGCTTTCGAAACCCAATTTGATTGATAAATGAATGACTGAGGAGAATTCCTCTTTTTTTCCCTTTTATATTTTTCGTTTGAGAAATAATTAATTTCTCCATCAATTAATTAATGAGCCACTTTTATTTATTTCACTTTATTTAATAAAGTGACTTCTCCCTTTTCCTTTGCTTTTCTTCAATTAATGACTTAGCTAATATTATTTAATATGATTTTTCGACCATTTTGACTTAAGCCATTAGTTAACTCCCTTTCGAATACCCAACTCAGCCTACGGGAATTAAATAGGCTAGTGGGTTGCTTTTTTTGGTTTCTTTTGGCACTAGGCAGGAGGGGACATTACAGTGCTTCCCACTTGAAATTGTTTGTCCTCAAGCAATCGTGACCCTGTATGTTGAAGTACCTGTTGGCCCAACACCTTCTTTTCTCCCTTCTTTTTTACTACCACTATAGGACAAGCAAATGAACTAGGACTTGGATGAATGTGTCCCAATTTTAGCAGCTTTCCA
Organism: Picea engelmannii; assembly: GCA_009831015.1. NCBI lineage: Eukaryota > Viridiplantae > Streptophyta > Pinopsida > Pinales > Pinaceae > Picea > Picea engelmannii. The sequence goes on along the minus strand of ML787640.1, from coordinate 65,648 downwards.
ATGGTTTTATCCATCTTATCTTTGTATACCTCATGATGTCGACCGGAAATAGTAATGACTACCTAGATTCCCTCCTCTAACTCCACAACACGCTCTCGTCTACCATCACGAGGTCTGTCTAGAGGACTGTTTTTGAACACCCGTCTATGATTTCCCCACCATGTCTGTGTCTCTACTGGATACCGTGGGGTGCAACCTGGAGGCTTCTTTGGTGCGATCAAACACTTTGTTGTCCATTCTATGTCATTTTGTCAGAATACGGCCTCCATCCTCTGTGATGATGCCACCTGAGGAGGGTAAGTGTGCATGCCTCGTAAAACTACCCTCTTACCATCAGTTCCTTGAAATTCCATCTCCAATGTCTGGAAATCTATAGAGTGCTTCCCAATAGAGTATAGCCACTGGACTCCTAGGACGATATTTGTATCAGGCACCTTCACCACATAAAAGGAGTCTGTCAAAGTGTAACTCCCCAGTGTGATGCTCAACTTGGGAATCCATCGAGTGTATTCTATGTAATGGTCCCCTGCCACAACCACTGTGAACTCCCCACACTCCTCGGTAGGAATGTCATGCCTTGTCACCAAGCAGCATCAATAAAGTTGTGGGTCACCCCACCATTAATCAATGCACCCACTTTGTGTCCCTGTGCAACTCCTCTCACCCTAAAAGTATGAAATCTAGTAATCCTTGACATAGTATCGATAACACCTCCCTTGACAACATCTTGTGACTGCTCCACCTCTACAGTGCAAAGCTCCTCCTTCTGTCCCTGCTCCTGGTCATCCTCTTCCTCTCTGCTATCGGAATAAACCTCAATGTAGTACACCTTTCCCTTTCCCGAGCATCTGTGACCTGGTACCCAAGGTTCCCGGCATCTAAAGCACAACTTCTTTCTTTTCAACTCTCTCCTGGTATCTTCGTCCATCCCTTCCTTCCTTGGCTAGTCTTTCTGAGAGGGCTTTGTATCATCATCTATTAATGGAATGATTTGTTTGGGGGGCAACTTGATCTTTGGCACTACATCCTATAAATCTCTGGTCCTCCTAATAGCATCCTGAAGGGTGGTGGGTTTATATGCCTTAACCCATCCCCGCAAAGGCTCAGATAAAGCCTCAGTGAACAACATGACTAATCTGGGCTCTGAAATATAGGTCACCTTGACAGCAACTCTCTGGAACTCTGCAATGAAGTCCTCAGGACTACCTATCTGCTTGAGCTGAGTTAGCTCTCTTAAATGTATCCTTTGGTCCTTCTCAAAGCGTTCCATGAGCCTCTGAGTGAAGTCGACATATGAAGTGATGCTACTGTGGCCCAACGTCACCAATCCACGATACCACCAATCATGTGCCTCTCCGTCAAGATGCAAGGTGGAAAATTTTATGGCCTTCGACTCCAACATTGGGTTGAGTTGGAAGTATGTGTCCAAATTCTGCACCCAAGCTCCTGCTATGCATCTAGATGTCCCATCAAAACTGGGAATAGTCAACTTACCCAAAGTGCACTATAGCTCCCAATTTTGGTTGGCTTCCCTGTTAGATCCTCTGGGTTTGTTCCTGCTTTTTAAGTTACAAAACTCAACAAAAGACATAGCTGAGTGGAAATCCTCCCCCAAAGCTCGGTACTCCTCTAAAAGAGCCACAAAAGGTTCCTCCCGCTCAGGCTGTATAGCTATACCAATTGCGGTGCTGTCAAGAAACTGAGGTAAGGTAGGTCTAGTAGATATACTGTAAATATGAGGGTGACATTGCATTGTAGTTCGTGCATGCACTCTGCCTCCATCGTGTGATCCCCCTTCGCCATTATTACTCAAATTGTTCTGGCTTTCACCTGGTTTATCTGCTAACCTGTTTATGCCTGTCAACATTTCCTTTTGGCCTTTGACCAAATCATTCAAAGCACTAATGAGATTGTTAAAGGTTGTCTTATCATCATCTCCCATAGCTTCTTTACCCTTCTCTTCTTCAAGCCTGGTCTCAACTTCTTCCTTTTCTGACCCTGGATCCCTATTCCTGTACCTTTGTCGTCTATAGGTGATATTTTGGAGGTCATTTGTATTCATTTAACTGCTCATGCATTCACAATCTTGCCAAAGTCCCCACAACTGGCCAAGATTATGCTCTGATACCACTGTAATGAACCTTGTTGGATTTGTGATGCAATTTCCTTGGTTCGAGTTTTTGGCTTATATGCATTGATAAGTTATTTACAATAAAATTATTCTAAGAATATTCAATTACAATTTCTGCGACAATAGTATGAGGAAACCACAAACATTGTTTGCTTGAATATAATAACTTTCAAAGACAGTAATATAATGCAGTGACAACAAAATATAAACTATGGAAATTTGAACTTGGTTTATGTATCCTATAGCATCTATTGTTGTACCAAATCCACAAAATTCTGGCTGTAGATAACTCTCATATACAACGCTTCTTGCCCCATGGTATCAACTTAGAATACAGTGTTATTAGCCATCAGAATGAGTGAACAACAACAATTATATGCAGAGTTAAACTTGTAATACTTGATGTATGATCTCCTGCCCTCTTCACAGTGTAATAAGTTGCCCATAAATGGTTCCTCCCATACTCCAGTATCCAGCAATGGCAAGAATTTGACCTTTAACAAGTGATAGGGTCTATTGTAGAAGGGTTATGCCCATAATGATGGTGTGACCCCTTATAAGCAGAGGGATGACCCACAAATATCAATCTTGGATTGTTTGATGACATTCAACCTTCAACGGAGTCATTAAACCTTCAACTCGGCCCTAAGACACCCATGTGACTCTCCCACAATGTTAAATGGGCCCAATTCGCAATAGATTGACCTTGCAATGAGATCCACGATTTTTCCTTCCTTCAAATTGTGCCTAGCAAGGAAGGATCGATTTTTATTTCTCCCACACTACCCCTATCTCATTGGACTCGGCTATATCGACCCAACAACTTATTAATTTGGTCAAACTGATAAGAAAACAATTTTTCAAAGGGAATTGAACCTTAACTAAGTCGCTGCCTCTTCACACAATAATATCGACCCACTTTAACTCATCCCTTTGTCCATGAACTCGATCCACACAATAAGAATAACTCAACAATTGATGAATTCAGTTTTTACTCCACATATCAAAGTTATTTGTTGCCTAATAAGATATGATCCTCTACTTTGAAGCACAACAATAGATCTGGATGATCTACTCCGAGAATTGGCTAGGATAAATAGATTTCAATATCGAAACCAATGTCCGTCAAGGGTTTTCCTCCTTAATGCCAGAAAAAACCACGAGAACTTTCGAAACCCAATTTGATTGATAAATGAATGAATGAGGAGAATTCCTCTTTTTTTCCCTTTTATATTTTCCATTTGAGAAATAATTAATTTCTCCGCTAATTAATTAATGCATCACTTTTATTTATTTCACTTTATTTAATAAAGTGACTTCTCCCTTTTCCTTTGCTTTTCTTCAATTAATGACTTAGCCAATATTATTTAATATGCTTTTTCGACCATTTTGACTTAAGCCATTAGTTAACTCCCTTTCGAATACCCAACTCAACCTGCAAGAATTAAATAGGCTAATGGGATGCTTTTTTTGGTTTCTTTTGGCACTAAGCGGGAGGGGACATTACACAAAGGGAAACGAAGTTTTAAGTTTATCATATTCTCATTCATGTTGTTAAGAATATTGAATTCACATGGATATTATTTTTATTTCTCTAATAAAATCTTCAACATAGTATTAACATGGTATTAAGAAATGAGATAGGAAAGAAATATGGTTGTTTATTTAGATTTGAATATTTAGGGAAAGATATAAAATTGTAGATATATCTTTTGTAGACTTTTAAGGGTAATGAGTGATACATTATAGATTGAGTTTCTTTACTTTTCTTGGTTTGTTTATATGTAACTATAATAAGTAAATATGGATGGTACTTGTTTGGGCAATAGAATCTCCCCCCAAAGTTTTTTATAGAAATTTTTTATGAAATTTTCATGATAAAACTTACAATGGAGATTTTTTTTATGATAAATAATTAGCTATCATTTTTATTTAATTGTTTCTTATATATGTACACATTAGTGCAACTACAATAAAGCATACAATAATGCATTGATGCTAGTGTTTTACAAATAATACAAAATAACATACAACATCATGTGTAGTGCACTTTCATAAGTACAACACATTGATCTATTTTAGTGTGTTTTCCTATTGGTGGTGTGTCTGAGTGCAACGTGATACAAAGGCAAATGCTTGTCTAGATATTGTGGTGCATTGATGTGGAAATGATGCACCACTTATGATGCATCCAATAGTGCACTAAAAAGTGGGCGTGCACTGGCAATTCCGTGCATTTTACCTACATCATAGATGGTGCATCCAATAAGCCTAACAACACTGAGTAATGTAGGTCGATTGCTTCTTTCTCTCTTCGATGCATTTAAGATGATAGGACACATTACATAAGGTGTGTGACAACCTATGCATTGACACATATGTAGGTGCATTTTACCTTCCATTGAGAATGGTGCGTCTAAGCAATCGAATATCATTGCAAAATCCACAACACATGGTTGGTTTTGCAATGCATTAAGGTTGTTGGTGTATGGTATAATGCATTGACACTGGTGCATCGAATGCATGTAAATCTAGAGTTAAATTGAATGCACCTCATAGCTCTTATTGACATGTTCAGTTTGATGAGACACACCATGTGTGGTGCATCACGCAAAACCATTATCAATGCATGATGTCTTGCATTGCTATGATGCTTTACCAAAAATGAAATGCACTACATTTCTATGATTAGTGCATCAATGATGTATGAAAGTTGTTTTATGTGCATTGTTGACATTTTTAAAAAAATGAAAAATTAACTATTGATTTTATATTAAAAGAAAAAAAAGGAAAAACTACATAAATCTAAAGTAAGGAATAACAAAGAAAATTACTTTGTTTGCTTTTTGTGATTGACAAGGCATGGTTGTGGAAATGCAAAAAAAATCCATGGAGGGTTTTTTAGAAACAAATTGAGAATTTTAATCTACTTTAGATGGAGAAAAGGGACCAAATTTGGTGATTCAAAAGCACCAAACTTCGAGCATGGGTACAATGAAAAGAAACGTCAATGCTTGGAAGGGAGGAAAGCACTAAAGGATGGTAAAAACAGGAAAATTGGTCGAGATAATTTTATTTATTTATTTATTATCATTATTATAATTATAATCTTACCCTAACTATGGCGTGTCTTTATTTCAATGAACTAGGGCATTGTTTCATATAGCACACAAGTATGCCAAAAGGATTATGGTGCACTAAAACACTTTGTCTCGTTAAACATCTTCCTACCACCTTCACTAGAAATATCCACTGGAGAAGGTAAGGGAGAAGGGACTTCGTTGAAATCTCCGCTAAACCTTTTTTTTTTCCTTACATAGAAATAAAGGATTGTACCTTGCTCTCGTTATATTTAGGGACAATGCAAATCCCATAAAAATTTAATTCACTATGAAACAAATAAACATTGTGGCCTTTTATGGACTTCTATAGGGTTTCCATTCTTTTGTTTTGTACTTTGTCATGTCCCTTCCTCCTTTTGCAATGCTTTGTTATGGAGCCAAAACATTAATACCATAGGAACCCATTTTTCTCTTGAGAAAACTTTAACTTCTCTTCTTTTCCCTTAGGTTTAGGGTTTTTTCCTCTTTCCCAAAAGAGTTAGGATTCTAGATTCTCTTGGTTATTTTAGAATATTCTTGGAAGACCTTATGTTACTAGCTCCACATGCACAAGTAACATGGGAGCTAACATGGTTTCCACGTGGTGCTGAAGTGGACAAAACATTAGTCCACTTGTTGAGAACAACACTTTCTCTTACTAACTCAAATGGGGTGTTTTTTTGTCTCATTTGAAAGCTCTTTACAATATCTACAATACAAAAAAAATGTAATGCATCTTGCCCTAGGTTTAGACTCCAAAAATGATGTTTAAGGCTTGTAATAGACTCTAGAAATTCAAGATCCAAAACTGTCAAATTCAAGATTTGTCTTGAGGTTTACTTGAAAATATCATAGCTCTATTTTTTCCCTCCATAAAAGAAATAAAAAAGGAAAACCAAATATGTTGATCCATTTGACATCGAACATAATGTAGATTATATTAGTTAGGTTAGATAGATCAAAGCTTAGCTAGCCTTGAGGGTTAGCTCGAGCGGTCATGTACATGAGATCTCACCCCCAAAGTTTGGGAGGTCATGAATTCAACTCTCTTGATCCTCTTAGAGTGAGGCTATGTGATCAGGGTGGATGGTTTACCCTGTTTACCATCCATGGATCATTGGGAAATACTCAAAGGGTTTTCCGTGAGGTTTTCCTTGGAAAGAAAAAAAGAAAGATCAACACTGAGCTAAGGGATTTCAAGCAACTAGGAAGATATTAAACCCTGTGATCTCTTCATTACTTGCCTACTCACCAAAGTAAAGAGGGTAATGAATCTAATATTTATTATTTAATGCTTTCATTGGATTCAAAAGATGGATAATTAGGTTGCATTTGTTCTCCTTTCAATTTTTCACCTTCCTTTCGTTGATTAATTAGGACACATAAGTGGAATGAGGTCAATAAGTCAACTGTGTCTCTTTTAATTGATTTGTCGTATTAATGTAGAAGTTTATGAACAACCCATGTTAAATCTTAGAAACATTCTCAGATTTCAAATGTTTCTAGGGGACACTCCACCCATTATCAAAGAAAACAAAGATTTGAAAGAAATATATTGAAAAGAAAGAGCCATCATGTAAAGTTTATAGGGTAATAAGAAAAAAAAGAAAAGTTGAATAATAATCAAGAATAAATATAAAAAAATGGAGAGTAAAATTATAAAAATAATGTAATAAGGGAGAAATGATTAAATTAATTAGTATTAATAATAAACAAATACAACTAATATAATAAAATCAAATATATGATGAAGACCATGAGAAGTAAAATAATATATGAGAGACAAGTTCGTAAAAAGTAGGTTTTTTTTTTCCAATAGAAAATTAGCTCAATTATATTGATAATAATTTGTTTACATATTCATGTCTTTACAATATCTTCGATAACATAGCCGGAAAGCTCAACTGAGATCACATATTAACTATGTGTATCCCAATGCCTCGAGATACCAAAAAGATACCAAAATGGATGACAAAAAGCTAAGCCATAGAAACATACAGGCTGCCAAGTAGTCCTTCAAACTCTCCTAATATAGAGTTTTATTGGTCACCATCTCAAGCTAGAAACAAAAGTAAATACAGTAGCAACTTATTTGCAATGCTAATATAAGTTTAAGATCATTGTGGGGCCTTCTATCCCATCAACCCACGTGTAATATGAAATTCTTCCTTCTAGATCTTGAATAACTTGTTTGGATAGTGAATCTGCCTCCCTATTGAAATCTCTGTAGATATGAGCAAAGTTGATTTCTCTAAAGTTTTTGAAAAGGTCCTTGATTCCGAGCTTCCCTCTTTCTAAATAATATGCCCGTAATCTTCCTTTATCATTTAACCAGTCAATTACTACCTTTGAATCTCCCAATACCTGGATTTCACTTATTTCTAACCGAGTTTCCAAGGTTAAAGTTACCCACGCTCCCAATAATTTTTCCCTTGTATTTGTGCCTTCTCCACAGTTAAAGGTCCATCTGTAGACTGAAAAGTCTGAAGTTTTTATAACCCCCCCTGCTCCACACTGTTGGCCATTTGATTGTGTTGTTCCATCAAAACATGTCATTGTAGTCCCTAATCGTTGCGTTGCTATACAAGAACGTAAAGGAAAGGGTTCTTGATGACCAATGTTCCTTTTTAATGCTCCAAGGGGCTTTGTGACCACAGAATAGATTGAAGGAGAACCCTTCTCGAAAATTATTTTATATCTCTCCAACCATATATTCCAGCAAATTAGTTCAAGGAGTGTAGTTGGGATAGTCTTCTCCTCTAGCCATCTTGTATACCAATCTATTATATTGTTCCCTTCCCAATCTTTTTTAATATTTTGCCCAGTGCAAATTCTCTCCCACACCTTTTTTGTGAAGATACAATGGATCAAAAGATGGCTTATAGTCTCAGATTCTTTTTTGCATAGTTGACAGCAACTAGGTCCTTCCCAACATTTTAGTTGTAGGTTGTCCCGTGAAAGTATTTTGTTTGTCGCTGCTAACCAGATAAATAGTTTTATCTTTAAGGGTAAATCCCATTTCCAGAATTTTAACCTCCACCCACCAATTGGTTGCATCTGGAGTGTTGACATTAATGCAAATTAACATTTTTGACAAAGAGGTGTCCTGAATTATCTCCCCCAATCCACATCAACTCATCAACTTTGTCCTATAGGTAGACCCCTGATCCTATAAGATATTTGTGAAAATGATTCCATTCCTCTGTCACTTCACCCGAGATTCCCAACTCGTTACTCTCTATCCACTGTGAGGAATAGGAGTCCGGACTAGTTGGTCCCCTGGCATGATAGAGTAAAGTAATATTTTTTTGTTTTCAGATGGATAAAAGAGTTTGAGACAGAAAGGAAGAGTCCCCCATACACAGTATTCTATCTCTGCCAATATGAACAAGGTGACTTGATCCCAGGCTCCAACTCAACCAATTTGTAAGAAGATTAACATATTTTAAGAGACTTTTCCAAGTTTGTGAGGCAGCTGACAGTTGAAAGGTCGTCGATTTGAGCCAAGTAATAACTGAAACATAAGGTAGATACTTATCTTTAATCACTTGTGCCAGATACCATCCTTTGTTAACACTCTCCATAAAGTGTTTGCCAGCAGAGCTTTGTTGAAATGAAATATGTTTCGGAAACCCCACCCGCCAAAGTTCTTTGGTTTTGTTAAGGTCCCCCATCTGTAGAGATGGTAATGACAATTCTCACTACTTCTATTTCAAAGGAAACTGAACATAGCATTTCTTATCTTATTGAGAATTGAGATGGGGATAGCCGCCAAGGACATCCAGTAAACTGGTTGACTTTCTAGGACCGATTTTAATAAGATGTAACGACCACCCAATGACAACCATATGCTACACCAATGTCCTATTCTTTTTTCCAATTTGGCGAGTAACTAGCTCCAATCTTCCGCTTTGTGTAGACCTGTCTTGAGAAACAAACCAAAATAATTGAATCCTACCGAAAATTCAATAGAATTAAATGGGAACAATTCCTTGAAAGCAATTATTTCCTCCTCCATTAACCCATCATATAGTACTGTGGATTTTGACACATTCACCTGTAATCCTGAAGCTTTACAGAAAAATTTAATGAGTCTATCTATCTCCTTCCATTCCTTCTGAGAAGCTCTAGTCATGATTAAGACGTCGTCCAAAAAAAATAGATGGATTATTTTGATTACTCTGGATGCCTTCACTCCCATCAACTTTCCATCTAGTTGGCTCTTCTTAAGAAGCAGACTAAGGCCCTCCATTACCAAAATAAAAAGCAAAGGGGATAAAGGACACCCTTGACGCAATCCATTGCCACTTCTGAAAAAGGAAGTAGTCTCCCCATTAATTAATACAACAAAGCTCAAGGAACTAACACAGCTCATAATCTAATTTGTAGTTAGAATGCCAAAGCCAGTTTGTATTAAAATCAGTCTTAGAAAGTCCCATCTTATGCAATCATAAGCTTTCTTCAAATAAAGATTTAGTACTAGGGCCTTCAATTTTTTCATTTTAATTCTATGTAGGCATTCCTGTGATGTTCCTATGGCATCTTGAATTTTTCTTCCTTTTAAGAAGCCCAGTTGCTCTTCAGACAAAGATCGAGAGAGAAAAGGTTTAATCCCATTGGCGATAATCTTTGAGATTAACTTATAGCAGAGGTTGCATAAAGAAATTGGTCTATAATCTTCGAAAGATGTTGGCTTATTTACTTTTGGTATAAGGGACAGGAAAGTCGAATTAAGGCCCCCAACCACTTCACCTCTGATCCTGGACTCCTCTACCATCTCCAGCAAATCTCCCCCTACCAGATCAAAGAAATGAATAAATAACTCAACAGTCCAGCCATCGGGCCCCAAACTTTTCTCTTTTTTAAATAGTCTTAGCACCTCCTTTAATTCATCTAGAGTGCAAGGGCTTTCCAGAACTCTGACTTCCTCCTCATTTACCATACGGGAGAAGAGACCCTCTGTTATGACCTGTTCATTTATAGAGGATTGATCTTGCTCCACAAAGAAGATTTTGAAATATTTTTTGGCCTCTGCTTTTAGCTCCATTTGACCATAATGCATCTGCCCAATATCATCAGTAATCTCCCAAACATGATTACGATTTCTTCTATAAGTGGAAAATTGGTGAAAATACTTTGTGTTTTGGTTGCCACTGTGCATCCAAATCGCCCTGTTGTGTTGTCTCCATAGTTCCCCTTCTGCCTGCAAGTACTTATTTCTCTCTTGTTATAGTTGTTTTAGATGTCATTCCTCCGCCAGTGACTATTCGCCTCCCATAGATTTATGAAGAGCAGCTTTGATTTCTTCCTCCAGCTTCTCAAAGAGGATCAATTTTCGATGCCTATTTTGCTTTACCCAAAGTTTAGTTATGGTTGTATCCCTTCCATACTACCCTTTGTTGTATCCCTTCCTCTTTTAAAAAGTTATGGTTGTTCCAAACAGAATGAACGATAAATGCAAACTCTTCTTCACTTAGCCACTGGGAATTGAACTTGAAAGGATAAGCCATAAAGAGTGCAGTAATCTCAAGTTGTAGTAACATAGGTGCATGATCCGAGATGAAGGGGTACGCCACCGAAGACCTTTAGAGGCCCACACTAGCTAAAATATATTCAGATAACAATGTCTGATCCAGTCTCTTGGAAATGGAATCAACTCCCGATCTCCCATTGCGCCAAGTAGGGACAATATTGTCAGGCTGGATATCTACTAAATTGTAATTTTGTAAAAAAATGGATATCAAGGGAGTTTATTTATTGGTAAAAAAAGTTGTGGTGGGGAGGCCAACACAACAGAGATGCGCAAAGAGGGATCAGGGAAGGAATATGCCTGGTTGAGGGGCCTGGGGATCGAATTCTCTCCGGTAAAAATTAGGAGTGCTCGAAAAAAGAGGAGATTGAGACCTCCTTGTCATCGGTTATTATTTCTTCTTCCAGTGACTATGGGGCACTTAGAGCTATGAAAGCCCTGGCAAGGGCGAAATAATGATTCTGCTCTCCCTAAATATTAGAGGAGTGGGGGGGCACCCTGAAAGTTGCCTCTATGTGTAGACTGTTAGATAGGACTCATCCAAACATTATGTTCTTACAAGAACCATTGGTCCAGGAGTAGAAGGCAAGATCCTTCATGAATATTTTTCGACCGGCCTGGTTATCATGTGCGGTCAATTCGGTTGGAAAATCAGGTGGTCTTTTGGTAACTTGGGATCCAAATAAGTTTGATTTGGTTCCTTAAATTTCCTGTGGTGGTATTATTTTGACAAGCTTATGTATTGAAAGCAAAAGGGAGATTACACTACGAAACGTACATGGTCTATGGTTGGATAGGAGAAGGTTTTGGAACAAAGTGGCAAAGTGTGGTTTGTTAGCACATAAAAATATGTTTATTGTTGGTGATTTAAACTTCACCTTAAATACGAGAGAGGTATGGGGAGGGTTGGCCCAAGTTGGACCTTTGGATGACTTTTTCAAAGAGGTTATTAACATGAGAGACTCAATGATGAAGGAACAAATATAAATTAAAGTGAGAAATCATAGTAAAAGAAGAAGATAAGTTGCTCAATAAAATAAAAGTAGTAGGTATTAAATAAAATAGAAATATTAAGTAAAGGTGAAGGAGAACACTAGAAAGGATGGTTGAACTAGGGATTAGAAGATTAATGATGACACAATTAAAAGCATAGAAATAAGAAGTGAGTATGAAATTTATTGACAAAGGTAATGTTTAAAAGACCTTTTTAAGATTGGTTAGTCATTATTTGATTAATATTATTGGGATGTTTATCTATTTCTAAGGTTTCTCTACTATTAGATGAGGAGTAACGAGGGCTCCTTATAATTTTGGTTTGGTGAAAGCAAATTAAATATTTAGTGTTATGAGAGTGTTTATGTTGTAAGGTAATTATAAAAAGTTTCAATGATATATTTCTAGAAACAAGTTTGAACTAACCAACTAATTTGACTCATACTCATTTTTCCCTTTAACCTTAATCTTCTTATTTAATATATAGTCTTTGAATAATTTATCTTTATATTTTATTAAGATTTCTCACTTGAATTATATTTCCATCCCTTCACTATTTACTCTCTCATGTTAAAATTTGACATCAATTTTTACTCAAATCCGGTAAAAAATTGTTGGAACTCCATAATTGAGTGATTACAAAAAATAAAGATTTCACCAAGATATGTTTTCGCAAGATTCGTTTTTTTTTATTTTTAATTTTCATTTTTTTTTGCCATAATTTTCTCTTAAGAGATCACATGCTGAAAATCTAGAGGGGGTAGGGTATGTATACCTCTTTAGGCTTTAGATGTCAAATCACTAAGGATATCACCAAGGAGGTCCCTTATTCCACAAACAAAGGGGTTGAAAATCAAGAGGGGGTACGATATGTATACCTCTTTAGGCTTTAGGACTCAAATCATGAAGAGAGTCCCTTGTTCCACAAAAAAAGGGGTCTCATACACCAATTTGGTGTATGGCTTGAAGGTGACCTTAACAATAAATTATTATTATTATTATTATTATTATTTTATCATTCAATAGTTAATATTTTTTCTTTTTACCTTATAAATTTTACATAATAACTCTCTCTTCTCCATATACTTCTTTTAATTATTTTCCTCTAATGAAGAGTGGGATGTCCATTACGAAAGTTTCAAATATTGGCTATTTTCCATAAAATTTACACTAATACAGCATTGCTACAAATCAATTTATTAAACTTATATACAACCTTAACTTATATGTTTTTTTTTTGTAAGTTAGTTAATATATTATAACCTTCTTGAGAAAATTACAAACCTATGGTCTTACGTGTCAACAGTGCCCAGCTGGGAAACCACGATTGGCACGAGTCTAAGAAAGAGTGACACTTGTCCAAAAATTAAGTGTGACACTTGTCCAAAACATAGACTTTGTTTGCCATGCAAAAAAAACTACAGTGCCATGTAGGGCGACGGACTGTCTGAAAACTAATCTATGCAAGCGAAAAAACTAAAAAAAACTCATTGAGTGGAGGTTGTTTGTAAACTTGACTTAGCTAGACAGGGCGAGCTTTAAAAACAAGAACTAAGAAAAACTTAAACAGAATAGCTCTAAAAACCTGGACCAAATTTTGGGCCTGCAAAGGCCTGGGTTTTCCTCATCTTTCCCTTGTCGCGATCTGCAATTCTCTGCCAGAGATCCTAGAGAAAGGACACCAAGTTGTCCACCCCGCTCCATCGCTCTGCAAATCCTTGAGGGTTGATTTGACGTCCTCCTATCCTTTGGTCGGTTCACACAGGAAGGTGAGTATTTTCCCCCGATCCGCGCATTTGTCACAAGTAAAACAAGGCCTGGAGAAAGGCTTGGTGGAGGGGGTGTAGGTAGCTTCATTGAAGTAGCGAGGTGGGGATTCAGGAGGAGTTGGCCGACGAGGTGGGGAGGCGGGAGGAGGGGGTTGACGAGGTGGAGTGTAACACCCTGTTTCCCCCAGCTTGTAATTAATCATAAAATAGGATTACCATGTTGAGGCATGTGGACAATATAAATGTATTATTGTTTGAGTTGCCAATAACTGACTATGGGGGTGAAGCCTTGAAATTACTGGCCATGATATCACTAGAGGAAGAATGTGAAAACTATACGAGAGGGTTCATTATACCAAATAACCCCAAATTTCCCTTGATGAGGATGACAAAGCTCCTTCGGATCCCAAGGAAAGAAATCAGTTAATGAATAAAGGACCAGTGGTTGAATTATCAACCACCCCCATGAATGGGAGCATGGTCTAGCTGCAGAATGTCAACCCGAAGTACCACAAAGATCTGCAGACCTGAGCTTCCTTTTGACAAAAGAAACATGATGGGTCGAGAACCTTTCAAGAGAAGGAAGGTAAGAGAGATACATGGGGACAACCAGAGGGGGTACATGATATAAGAGGGCAAGCTCGTAAAGGAGATGCATGGAGCTCTCCAAGGAATAATGAAGAGAAGGTCAGGAATTTGATGATGGGTGAGCACCTGATAAATCTCATCGAGGCCATAACAGAGAAAAATATATGAGAGTTGCAGAGAACAAAACCTGAGCAAAAGCTGAACAGAGAAGGAATCCTTGAGAACTGTGAGAGTTCCCTGGTGATATCATGGCTTGGCACGGGGGTGGCCAGAGTGCTAAGAATGAATGCCTTTGAGCCTATGGTCGGGTGGAAGGACGAACACCCACAGTCCGTTGGTTGGATACCACCTGTAATAGATAAATAATCACATATATTTTGTATTTAAGTGGTACTATGAATTAAAGTTAGATATCCTATGAATGTTGCAAGAATGGATATGCTTGCTTAATGATTTATACTGTACCCTTGTTTGTGTCTGCTTGACTGTGTAATTAGGAAAATGGAATTTTTATGGATTGGACATGTTTTATACTCGTAAATGCTTGCATCCTGTGGTGGCGTAAGCTAGGGCCACGAACTGTGAGTTCACCAACCTTGGGCATAGTTAATGTACGCATGTCAACCCTCTTAGCCGTTCTGAGTCCCTTGGAGGATAGAGTTTATTAAGCTCATAAGAGATAGCTCAAAGCTGCACGTAGAGCGCAAGTGTGCACATAGCCAAGGTTGAGATTCATTGCCAAAGCTCAGGAGGGAGAACACAGATGAGACCCAAAGTCACAAGGCTTGCGGACGAATCAAAGGTCGAAGCCTTCGACACTTAGAGAATTCTTCCAAGATGGGATAAATTCCAAGCTCAGGAGGAGGAGCAACAACAACCATCTGATATGTTGTAGAGAGGAGTTTGGACTGTTATATCCACGTCTAGGCAGAGGAGGAACGAGCACAGGAGGAGATCATATCTGAGTCGTCAGATCTGGGCGTGTGGACCAACAACCGTTGGATCCAGAGTAGGTGCGCGTGGTTTAACCTTTTTGAGTTGCATAGGAGAGTGGACTTTGCAAAGTCCTGAAGTCCCGACATCATCAGAACCATCCATCGGAAAGGACGCGTGGCAGCAGATCAACATTTTGCTGACTTGCAACTCAGAGGATTCAATGGGAAGGTTCGTGAGAACTCGCAAACTCACGATAATATCCCAGTCGTTGGATCGACCAGAGGAGAATATTTGGACCGTTGAAATCCACATCCAGACAACGTGAAGAGCACGCAGGAGGAGAATATATCTGAGCCATCCAATCTGGCACGTGGACCAACAGTGGTTGAATCCAGAGAAAAGTGCACGAGAGAAGTTTTGAAACCATCGGGACCGTCCATCGGAAAGGACACATGGCAAGAGCTCAACATTTCGTTGACTCACAGAGCAAGAAGGTCAAAGAACATACTGTTCGAACTCGCGATGTGCGAAATCGCGATTTGATCATGGTCATCCATCAAGGAGGACACGTGGCGAAAGCTCAGCATTTCCCTGACTCGTGACTTGAATAAGTCAAAGAGCAGAGTCGGGAGAATTTGCGAAGTGAAAACTCGCGAAAAGATCATATCCATTGATCATTCTGAAATCATCGAGACCGTCCATTACCAAGGAGGGCACTTGGCGAAAGGTCATCATTTCACTGACTCGTGGAGACGAAAAGTCAAAGAGGGAAGCTGTGAGAACTCGTGATACGCGAGATTCCAACACGCTTTAGAGTTTGGCCTTGGGTCATAGTGAATGGTCACATGGATGGAGGCCAAAGGGGGAGCTAAGGAATCGTCAACCCTTTTCAAAGCTCGGGAGTTGGAGGAGTTGAGGTGCCTTGCATCGAAAGTGTCGAAGTCGCGAAATGCGATGCGTCATTTAGGTTAAGCCTGTGATCATGGGAATGGTCACGTGAGCGAAGGGAGCTAACGGTTGTTAAGCCCTTTTCACAGCTCGGGAGTTGGGGAGTCAGGGGTGGCTCATACATTAAAGTCCCGACATGTGAAGTCTCAAAATGCTTTTGGGTAGGCATGCGGTCACAACCCTTGGTCGTGTGGAATAGAGGCTCGCGCTTGGTGCTTAGTCCCACAGGCGGAGTTTCATATAAAGGACATGTGGATTTGTTCATGAGATTCCTGCAGGAAATCGAAGAGATGCTCCAACTCAACAGAGTTCAGAATGATCCTTGACCAGGAGGTCAGACTGGTTCCCTGACCTTCCAAATTGGGAACCATGAATGGAGTTCCTGTCCTTTAAGAAAATCATTTTTTTTTTATGTCCGTCATGGGTGTGTTACAAAATGGTATCAAAGCATGGTTACAACACTTGTCCTGCTTGGGCTCATGCACGAGTCATATGAAAATATTCTTGAAGTACTTTAAGGAAGAATATCATTCCTTTGGGAAATGATAGTCGATCCTACAGGAGTGGGATTATGCGGAAGGACACTAATCTTTAAACTAAAATAGAAATGTGAACGGATGGAAAGGATCTGTAGCAATAATGATTATTGCTTTGATGAAGGGTTAAATCTAGTATAGGTGTATAACCCCTCATGAACAGAGGAATGAGTCTGGTGACCATTCCCTAAAAAGGAAGAGCATGTGCAACTCTTGGGTTTCAAGTGGACTGAGAAACAAATTTTGTTTCTGGGTACAAGAATTGTTGGACAGGGTTTTTCTAATCAAGTTGATAAACAAAGTTGTAGAATTATAGAGTGATTGAGTGAGAAATCATAGCAGCCCCCCTTTCTTGGTGGATAGGAAAACTAATCTGTCGGAATTCTTATGGTAGGAGGAGAATGGCCTATGTCCCTGACTGTGTTGAATAGAAGGAAAAACTCTAGATATAATGGTCAAGATCAATCTTGACCTAAAGATACTCTGGATTTATGAACTATGATACTTGGTAAGTAGTCCAAATGGTATTAGACATTATTGCTAAAGCTAAGATAAAATGGTTGACTAAATGTTGATCCTGAATGTGGTAAACGAAGTGTTGGGGCACTTCTAGAATCCCAATGGGTCAGATTGACATCCAGTGGTGGATGCTAGCTATATGGATATAATTGGAAGCTAGTTTGGTTGACTCTGTTACCTTGGGCATGGTTAGAATTGCCCATAATGTATTTATAAGTTGGGTAATGTTCCAAGGAGGTTGAGGCAAGAATGTTTTCTTGCCAACTACTATAGTATAAAAAGGAAAGTGACCCTGGTTGGTTATTGCCATGAGGGAAGGAAACGTCAGTATGAGTTATGATTGTGAGATTAGTCATGTAAGTGACTGTAATCTCTAACTATAGAACACTAATGATAAAACTAAGCTAGAATGATGAATACTTAGTTGTGTGTGTATGCTGGAGTGCATGGATTTAATACATTGTGAAGCTTCTTAATATGAAGTCTGATTTAATACCAGTTAAGTATGAATGATATTACATGTACAAGTGATGCACATGTTTGATGTAAGGTATACTAAAGGCACGCGGTGACTGCCTAAATGAGTGAAATGTGAGGCAAGCATTGCACTTGCCAAGATTGAATGAATACCATGGATGCATGGTTGACTCCATTCTGAAGAGTCATGAAAGTTGTGTTTTGAATGATAGCTTAAGGGGAATGTGCTCCATCTCCCCAAGAAAAGCCAGTACAAATAAATGAAAGAGTAAACGAGCAAGGATGTTATGTTGTCATAGTAAGAGGAAAATGATTATGCCTTTGGGAATCACATGAGAAGGATTGTGAAAAATCCTGAGTTGACTGATCTTAAAAGTAAAGATGTATGTGGGTTGTGAAATATACCTATGGCAGCTACATGCATGCTTAGAATTATGAATATTCCTAAGTACATCACGGACGTAAGTTAACAAAAAACTAGAATAAGTGTGGATACATAATCTGGAACGCATGTCAGAAATGTATGTATTTGTTCCTTAAAGAATTCTTATTAACAAGCTGAAGCTAATTCAAGGTTGAGGCCATCACAGATAGTGATGGATATGCAATAAGGAAGTTGCACGTTGAAGAAGTTCCCTGTGAAGGAAACTGTGTAAGGACTCTGTCAGAAGAACAGAGACACAACCCTAATAATTGTGAAAGGTTGGGCAATGGGATGCAAGGCCTATCTATATAAGAATCCTGGATTACATTTTGAAAAACATCACGTAATGAGTAGAAGACAAATAAATGAATATTGACCATCCCGATAACAGAATGGTAATGTGTTGGATGCACAGGTTCATGATCCATTATGAACAAAAAGTTTGCTATTAAAGCATGTTGATGTATTCCAAAAGGTTAGGGTGAGGTCTAACCAAGGCTGCTCAGGAAAACAGCAGAAAGATCACAATAAGAAGTAGATTTCATAAGTAAAGGGGGAGAAAAGGAGGAACACCTTCATCACCCTAAGAGCCCTAAATTATTTAACAAAGTCGTAGGATTAAAAGAGCAATTATGGAAACCGGTATAGTTGGTAAAAGGCAAGTAAGCTCCCTGAGTATGATTAAATGAATAAATGAGTACGTTTAACTGATTAGGCTAGGTTGAAGCCATGATTAAGAAAAGGTTGTGAGGCCTTAGAGATAACTCAACTAGGCTGAAAAGTCCCAGGCGATGTAGGAAGAGTTGGAAGAAGGGGAGAGTCCTCAACTCTTCCTTGTTGAGTATTATGTTTTCTCTTGGATGAGAAAACTGATTTACTAATAAAAGTAAATGTTTTGACACCATAGTGATAAGGATTGTATTGCTGAAGATACAATCGAAATCTGTTTGTGTTGCACTTGTGGAAACATTTGAGGATAATGTGATGAGGTGCATGAAGATATGCTAGAACATTTTGAAGATATTTTATGAATTTGAATATTATGATACATGCATTTGGTTCAATACTACAAATAATGTAATGGTGACTATGATGATGCATGCTATGTATAGAAAGGAATTGGAACTATTAAGGAAGACAGTTGCCAATGATGGGCAACCTCAAGCAAAGGGTGACCATGGGAAGGTTGCGGTCGAAAGATTGTTGACAGGACTGTGAAAATCCCGCTAAAGCACTGCTGATGGGGTAATATCAGAGGGGGTGCTAGCAGCCATAACCGATATAAAAATTTTCATGCCTATGTGGCACAAGGTATGAAGGGATTGGGTAAGAATCTGTTCTGAAATGTTTTAAGGTCTTCATGTTATGTATGAAACATTGAAAGGTATTTTTATGCCTTGGATACCCAAGTAGGATATGATTTAGGAAGGAGAACCTGAATGATGGAGGCGTGAACCTCTGGTAGTAAATATCGATTGTAACCATTGGAAGAATTCATGGACCTATATGTCATGAATACATGGACCAATCAAGGAATGATTGGAAGCAAAAGTGCTCATATATATCATGTTGCATGGAATTGATTCAAGGAAATGCATATTTGCATAAAGGATAGACAATGGATTTCCCATTGAGGAAGGAGGACTTTCCAACATTTCTTCTCACATTTTTGTTGTAGGTGAATCCCCCTGCGGACAAGTGGATTCCCTCTTGGTCTCTAGACTCCTAAGGCCAAGATAGAAAAGTGATTAACATGGACACTGACTTCCTTTTAGATCTAATCAAGCTAATAAATGAAAGAGAAGGAGAAAGATATGTACCTTGTTAGCAACGTTTGTCCTTGTAAAGTCCTAGTTGAGCTTCGATCTTGAGCTCCCTGATAGGTCTTGCAAAACAAACAAAGATACAATGGACTTCCTACTCTACTGAGACTAGCTCAATCATAGATCCATCTATTGCAGACAAACTCATATGGAACAAGCACAAGTTTGAAAGAAACAGGCCAAGCATTGATTATATTAATGACAACAAGTAAAAGTACTTACAATCCTTTGAATGAAGGTGCAACAGCTTCTTCTAGATCTCCTTGTCCAACCCCTTTGCTCAAGTAATCTCCATTGATGGCTTTGATGGCATCTCACTCATGAGATCATAAGTTTGATGTAATTCCCAATCTCCATTGTACTCTATCAATACCACTTATAGGATCATAAGTTTAGTATCAATCTCTAGTCTCCACTGCACCTTTCACCATCAGAAGGCCTCTTTATATAACCTTGGAGAGGTCCAACCACTTGAGAGATATTTGGGATGAGTTAAGGATTCCTCTGATCCAGGTGGATATTGGTGGCCACCCACCTTTTCCGACTAGCTCAAAACAGTTTTCTGGCAATTTTGGCAATTTACTATTTTTAGCAGGTTTTAACTTCCGGGGCCATTTTGAGGGCCTAAATGAAGGTTTTTTGAGATCG
>ML787640.1:9298-45175 GCA_009831015.1 Picea engelmannii | reverse complement strand
AAGTTGATGTACTAACTTACCCAAACGGGGCCCACATGACTTTTGGCGCTTCATCTCCTAGGGTTAGGTTTTTGGATGTTTATGAATTTTGGCATTCTCTTCTATTGTAAAAAGGCCTCTAGAGCCTCATTGTAATCATCTTCGCACGGATGCGAGTAGCAGCCACATCTCTTCTCAAAGATAAGCTACCAGCGCCCTAGCTAGTTTATTTCCATTCTGTCTGTAAGCATATTTCGGTCATTTGTGATTAATGAAATAAAGTCTTATTTCCGCTGCATCTCTGCGTTTATGTGTATTTCTGTATTTCATTGTGTTCCTACATAAATCTGGATCATCCTCTCCTTCAGTTGAGGATCTCCCCTAAGATCATTCCTTGACCATCTATTCGAATCCAACTACCTTTAGGAATTGAGGGATTCTTCCCTTATTTGCCTCAACAAACCCATAATTTGCTAAAAAAAGGGGTAGCGCTCCCCCAAATGGGTGCACAGGGCACTCAAAAACTCCCCCAAAGAGGCTCAGGGAGTGCTAGCACTCCCTAACAGTGGGTAGGGGAGCGCTCCTCTCCAAAATTTAGTTTTTGAGTGTTCTTTCCATGGAAAAAGGTTCGTACTCCCTGTCAACTAATTTCTTTTCTTCCAAAGTAGCCTTTGAGGTGTCTTAAGTGTCTTTGTGATGTCGTGTTGATGGGCGAAAATGACCGCTCGTCAATTGGAAGAGTGAGTCTGGTCCGGGGTTGTCTAATTAACCCAAGCCGTTTGGATTAACTCACCCTGACAGGTTTTTTGGCTCCGTTAGCTGATCTAAGTCCTAAAGAAAGCAAAAATAACCAAAGGAAAAACAATAACCTAACAAATAACAACTACTAAAATCTATAAGTACAATTAACTATATATAATTGTACAAATTATATATACAATAATTCTATTTATAAGATATATATAATATATACAAACTATGAATTTTAATCTAAATCCGTGAAAATCGAATGTAAACTGATTTTTTAAACAACAGTAAAACTACTATCTAATCTTTTGATTTGTTTTCTAAGATGTTTATACTTAAGAAATCGAATATCAAACTGTTTAATTAAACAAAAGAAATAACAGATGGTAGAAAGTATTTTAACTACAGGAAGCTTCTATATTTATTATACTAATGAAACCAAATAACAGGCTGACCTGTTATTGCATCCAATATATGTTCAATGTGTAGCATCCAGTCACCTTATCTGATGAGGTAAACCTGCGACAGATCCTGAAATTGCTCCTAATAAATGTGAAGCAGTAATGATGGAGTTTGAATCATAATAACAGAACACATAATAGATGCAATCACAGTAATCTTATAATTTTACAAGCAACCACAATAAGATAATTCTTCCTGTGAGAACTTGCGTATAAACGTTTGATCGAAATTAGAGATAAATCTCTTAATTCAAATTGAACGAATGATTACTATGTGTTATATCTGGGACATGAAAATATGGACAGTATATAATATTTAATCATACCAACTGATAATAAACCACGAGGACAAAAGCAATCATAATCTATTAACAAATTGAAATAAACATGACTTGAATAAAAACATCATACAGAAAAGTTGAAGCTGTGACGTGTATTATATTCCATTCAAGTATGTAGTGAAACATCCATAGTCTTGCCCTAGGCTGAGATGATCCAATGTATACAAAATAATAGGTTTATATAGGTTTCAGGAAACATAATTGTTTCCTGTTGATAAGATCAAGTTGGTTTCAAAAAAATAATGGGGGATGCAACCACCCCGATTTTACTAAATATCAAAAACTACCAGCAGTCTAATTTACTCAAAATACAAAGTCGACATGGCTGGGAGATCTCAAAAAGTGCCTCATATCTCCTTGGAAATCATGGGCTCCTTAATCATCCTAAAAACAAATGAAAATGAGAAGATTTCAGATATGTTTTCAATTGTCAAATCAAACAATTCGAATTTTTCTAACTGGCTACAGAATCTTACGATTCTGTAGCGAGTTATAATAGCAAATACAATCATATTTTATTCAATAAACAAAACAAACTAATCTTTATAAGAAAAATAATCTATTCAATCAAATCGCATATCCTAACTTAAGAGTGACAAAATCGTGCTAAAATTAAAAAACATCATACCTCAAATCATGGAATCAAAACTTATCAAGAAATTTTGGAGTTTACGATAGTTGTTGTTGCCTCTACATTCTTGAAAATGACATGTCCTGTAGTTTTCAATCGTTTTTCCTTCCCTTGGATAATAGACTCGAGCCTGTTGTTTTCATTCGTCAACCTATCGACTTGGTCTCTTAAAGACTTGAGGCGGGACTGTAGCAATGGAACATTAGTATAGTACCTGTCGATCCACGATCAACACTCATCACATTGCGACTGTAAGGACTGTGCATTAGCACTGACAGCATTAAGGATTGGAGAATCCTCCATGTGAATGGTAGGCTTATCACATAGTTGGATGCCAGGAAATTCAGGATTATCCTTTAGACAAGGAGGAAGATTGTTTACATAGTCATAGGGTCGGTCAGGGTAGAGCCCGTATGACACAAGGTCCTCTTCAGCCAAGAATTTCTCAATTTATGAATCTGAGTCTTCACTCACTTCAATCGTGTTGATTGTGTCTGCACGGGGTTTCAATTTATTTCAAGCACATCGAGAAATTAAACGACCAACCCTTTTGTTCTTGAAATTTCTTCGAACACTGTGCCCTGGAAAAGTTTCTTCCATATGCAGGAAACTTATAATCTATTGATCGTCATCGAAGACTCTCCAATTCATGATGTTGTCTGGGATGGACGGTCTAAACAATAGTTCGACAGAAAATGCATTCGGAGATAAGCCTTCTAGAGGAAAAAGTTTTGAAGCGACGTTAGCTAACAAATCAGCTTCTGAATTATTCAATCTGGGAATAGAATTAATGTTAAATGCGGAAAACTTGTTCATCAAATTCCATACCTCAATCTGATAGCTTTTAAGGTGCAGAGATAAACAGTGTATAGAATTTTTTACCTGTCTAACAACGATATCCGAATCACCAAAGACAGTCAAATTTTGAATTTTCAGATCTAACGCTTTTTTGAGGCCTTGCAAGAGTGCCTCATATTCGACAGTGTTGTTTGTACATTCAAATTCTAACCGGCAAGCAATCTGAGTCTTGTTACCTGGTGGATCGATAAGCACGCACCCTGCACCAGCTCCTTCCTTAGATTTTGACCCATCAAAATAAAGAGACCATATCTGATTTTCGTCGGGTGCATGTGACCACTGAGAGAAGGTTGTTGACTGCGTGCATGTCATAACTTCAGATTGTTGTTCCAGGTCAGTGATGGTAGAAGTTTCGGCCATGAAATTGCTGAAAAAAGTATCCATCCCCTGTATTTCAGGAGAATTTGCAGAAGGAGTGAATGGTTCATTGGGATCATTAAAATTAGTTATCGTGAACTTCAGATAACGTTCATGATTTACCTTGATTCTGTTAGGCTTTCCATTCTTGAGCAGCCACAAGTGAGACCAATCCGTTGCAAAATAGCCATGTAATTGTTCTGACCAGTCTCTACTTAAAAACAAACCATATACTTCTGGGATATCTACAACAATGATATCAATCACTTGATGGACTTTAGGATTAGATGACAATTTTATGAGCACATTTTTTAATTCGCCTATCACTTTAACACTAGTTCGATCAAGCTGGATGGTTGAACTTCATCATTAATCTTTTGACAGACAAACCAAGGGATTACGTTAGATGACACACCTGAATCTACCATATAGTTATGTACATTCCTGTTGAAAATTTTGAAAGTCAACAAAAAAGGAGGGACATTTATGCGAGTACTAACAATAGAAGTTTGTTGTTTTTTAATCACAGCCTCTGAAACTGGTTTATCTAAATTTGTTACATTATTTACAGGAAGGTCTCTTTTATCATGAGGCTTGGATGTAGTTTTGGCAGAGGCCTTCTGAGGAATTTTTGGGTTGTTTTGAACACCTTTGTTGTTGTTCGGATTGCTATTTTTGTTGTTGACATGGTTGGGAGATCTCAAAAAGTGCCTCATATCTCCTTGGAAATCATGGGCTCCTTAAAAAACAAATGAAAATGAGAATATTTCATATATGTTTTCAATTGTCAAATCAAACAATTCGAATTTTTCTAACTGGCTACATAATCTTACGATTATGTAGCTAGTTATAATAGCAAATACAATCATATTTTATTCAATAAACAAAACAAACTAATATTTATAAGAAAAATAATCTATTCAATCAAATCACATATCCTAACTTAAGAGTGACAAAATCGTGCTAAAATTAAAAAACATCATACCTCAAATCATGGAATCAAAACTTATCAAGAAATTTTGGAGTTTACGATAGCTGTTGTTGCCTCTACATTCTTGAAAATGACACGTCCTGTAGTTTTCAATTGTTTCTCCTTCCCTTGGATAATAGACTCAAGTCTGTTGTTTTCATTTGTCAACCTATGGACTTGGTCTCTTAAAGACTTGAGTCAGGACTGTAGCAATGGAACATCAGTATGGTATCTGTCGATCCACGATCGACACTCATCACACTGTGACTGTAAGGACTGTGCATTAGCACTGACAGCATTAAGGATCGGAGAATCCTCCATGCGAATGGTAGGCTTATCACAGAGTTGGATGCCAGGAAATTTGGGATTATCCTTTAGACAAGGAGGAAGATTGTTTACATAGTCATAGGGTCGGTCAGGGTAGAGCCCGTATGACACAGGGTCCTCTTCAGCCAAGAATTTCTCAATTTCTGAATCTGAGTCTTCACTCACTTCAATCGTGTTGATTGTGTCTGCACGGGGTTTCAATTTATTTCTAGCACATCGAGAAATTAAACGACCAACCCTTTTTTTCTTGAAATTAACATCAACATTTCCCTTTAGCTTCTTTCTGGTAGGGTTTTTAACATTTTTAGTGCTATCCTTTGGATGTGAACTCGGTTGATTATCCTGTTGAGTGACGTCAGGGTAGGTCGAGGGTTCATTATTAGGGGAAAGATCACAGGCCTGGAGCGGTGGAGAAGAGGTTGTAGGGTTCACAAGGGTTTCAACAATGACCGGTTTATCTACCTGTCCCAACTCACTATTGCCAAAGCCATTTCGTGAAATAAATGCATCCCAACAATCGTTTTGTAATTGCAACTGGTGCATGAGGATAATTTTAATTAAACCATGATGGAATAAACTCGAATCAGACCTCTACTTCCTAAACCATTTACCCATTTTATACAGACTTCTAAGCAGGTAGTAAGGCATATTCAATGGAAAGCCAATAAAACTCATAAGGAGGCGGAGATGATACAGGAAAACCAATCCGAATCGACCCTCACAAGTGACGAAATTCTTCACTACAGCAAGTAAATCATGCCATCTAGGTTTCAAGAATGAAATCAGCATATCTCGATCACCACTGGCTATTTTCCGTGAGGTAAACAGTAACGTCCAAGGGACCTCCTCCACTTTCGCATTATTGAACCATTTATGACCAGCTACTGGCAATCCTGTGGCTTGGCTTAAGAACTCTTCTGTCACTTCTAACTGCACATCACCAATCTTTGCCCTACAACCATCAAAGGTTAAGGCAAACTCTTGGGCGACCTGGAGGTTAAAGCCCTTAAATTTTTCGATGAATAACGGCCAACCGTTCCTTTCCAAATCTTCCCTAGCGTTATCATACGAAAGCAGAGTCTGGACGCCATTCGGTTTGACCCTTAGCACTGGAGCCATGTCGAATGGATGGGAATTAACATAGAAATCACAGGTAGGGTTTGTAAAAAGACCACATAGCCATAGCCCCGAGTCTTATCAAAACAATGTTGTGGCGATTCAAACGGTGGGCAAAGGTGTTAATCACAATGCGTGCGAGCAAAAATCATGAAGCCCGAGACCATACTTGGGAGGGATGGTATCATGTGCTAAATATGCCACCTTGGCATTGGGTACATGCTAGGACATAGTACTTTAACATATTGTGCACACATCCAAATTTAAATGCAAAGATAGGTGATTTACAAGAATTGAAAAGCCAAAGTTTCCATGAAAGAAATATGGTTAATCATCAAACCAAAATTAATACAAAAATCAAATACCAATCAATGGGGGTCTTTCATTCATACAACCATAAGCTTCTTACACATTCTTAGAATTGAAACAATCAGAAACAATGAGAGCAACATGTCCATAGCAAGAAATCGCAATTCTATCATAAACGATATGTTTCCAATGAAATTTTAAAACAGAACGATGACGATAGTTGCGAGTTTTCATGCTTTCAGTCATGAAAACGAAGCATGAATAAATGATAGGTAAAATGCGAGGATTTACAACTGTCATTTGAAGAAATGCTTATGAAGAGAATAAAATTTCATAGACCCTATGTAGGCAGCTTTATAAAAAATGGTAATTATATACTTGCTGCCAACAATGGCGACATGCTGGGAGAAGCAGTTATCTCTGCTAAATGAATGAGTTCAGATTAGAATAATCAGAAAAACTTCGAATTGAAAACAACTGAAAAGTTGTCTGAGCATCGGAAATAATTATAATGCATTCCAATTTCAAACAACTGTTATTTTTAAAGAGACGAAAACTGACGACAATTTTAACAAAACGGAGCCACAATGTTAAAGTTAAAATCTTCAATATTGTTGACAGGGTCGTTGCTGCCAGCAGGCATCCATAGCCTCGACAGGGATGTCAATTAACCCACTCGGATATCTGTATCATGTCAAGAAATTCCAGATCAGAATGAAAGACATTTGAGGTCAAATCAGAATCCACATCTGAGAATTTTCTTTTACCTGACATTGCTTTGCTGCCAGCGGGCCTGTTCAGTACCCCGACGAAGTTATCTTGGCATCATGCATGCATTTACCCGCTGCCAGCAAACCTATTCAGATATGTCCATAGCAAGAAATCGCAATTCTATCATAAATTATATGTTTCCAATGAAATTTTAAAACAGAACGATGACGATAGTTGCGAGTTTTCATGATTTCAGTCATGAAAACGAAGCATGAATAAATGATAGGTAAAATGCGAGGATTTACATCTATCGTTTGAATAAATGCTTATGAAGAGAATAAAATTTCATAGACCCTGTGTAGGCATCTTTATGAAAAATGGTGATTTTATACTTGTTGCCAACATGTCGTTAGAGGCACAACATGGACAAGATGGCAGTATATTGTTTGTGACACTTCCAACACTTGTAGTTAAGATGTGACACTTGCGGACAAGATGCAATACTTACAACACTCGTAATGACAACACTTGCGACACTATCGAAGTGAGTAATTTTGAGGTGTAACAGATTGTCCCCCAAAGTATGAAGTTAGAAGACAATGATGACTGAAGTACTTTGTAGAGTTTTTCAAGCAAGGGTATGGATGCAGAAAAACTGGAAAAAGCTGCACACAACCATCAAACAAATATTATGACATGTTTCAAACCCAAGGCAAGCATACCTATGCTTGAGTGATAAAGACTTTTTAGGTATGGCCACCATAAAATACACTGCGGATCCATAATTATATTGACAAAAGGTATAGCCACTAAAGATACAATGTGGATCTATACTACTATGACCTGAACTGATCATAGCCATGAAGAATACACAGTGGATCTACAAGATGACAAGACATAGCCATGACCAATACAAAGTGGATCTATGTAATAGTATATGTGTCATAGTTCAAAAGAACTCCTTCGCAACCTGAGCAAAGTATACATCAGAGTGAAAACTCAACCCAGGGTCTTCTTACCGATCTCGATGTAGTACGAATCTAACCATGTGAATAGATGTCCAGATGTTGAACATGGCAGAAACCACTTGATTACCGACCAATGATGTAAACGGTTAACAAGTCAAGGGAAATCACCATTGATGTCAATGATTTCCAAGGTACTCTAGTACATCCCAACGAATGTGAATGAATGAGTTGAAGTCGAACATCCGTGGAATCATCCAATCAGGGGTCAATGATGTAAACCCATTGTCGGACACAAGGAGGCCTGGCATTAAGGCATGCAGGTCCCAAGGTACTAACTGGTTTCTAAGTCCATCTCCTAGATAATGTGCTGAAGTCGACAGGAATAGAATCATCGAAGGAGGGCCTTGATGTATCCCCCATCAATGACACGAAACAATCACAGAGATGTAATTTGGTAGATCAAATGAACATGGACTGACATGGGTATTGAAACAAGATATTTGTGATGGCTAACTCTCGAGGCAGATACTTCCCTTGAACACTAAGGCACAACAACAGAAACTTGACATGGACCAAAAGACGATAATGTAGTGGATACGGTGACTTTCGTCAGGTGACCCAAAGGAGTAAAAGAAACTCAAAGGATTGGCTCAGTGCAGAGGTTCAGCGGATTACAATGCATGGAAAGACAGTGTCGTGTTCAAGGGCGACTGTAAGAGCTACTGGTAGTGTTCTCAAAAACTGCTCGGTGTTAGGTGATTTATATGTACTAAAAAAGACACTAAACTACCCTCAATTAAATTGTCAACCCGAGGTAAGTAAACTTAGAATTGTATCAAAATATAAGCCAAAGGTAAAAGGTTGGTAGGAGTATAATCTAATTAATGAAAGCAACTATCTAAGGCTAATCTATTCAAGCAAACCTATCTAATGAGAAAACCCTACTAAGCAACTTGAAACTAGGTAACCTAAGTACTTTTGGGCCAAGGATTGATGGATAGTTCCTAAGAAAGCAAGTAAAAACCCTATTCAAAGCAAACTAGTTCATGACAATAAGCAAAGGTAAACTACTAAGCATACTAAGCAAATGATGAAAGCAAACTACTTTTAACTTGCCAACCTACATTCAATGAGAAACTACCCTATGAAAGAAATTAAATAAGCAAGTAAGCAAAGACACCTAACTAACCTACTAAAGCAAAAGACAAGTAAGCAAAGACAACTATCTATCCTACTAAAGCAAAGGGAAAAGTAAGTAAAGACTTCTCAGTGATCAACTAGCTAGCCTAAGAGGCAAGTGGACTAAATGCTTGATGCAAAACTATTTCTAATGCATGAGATGAAATCCATTCTATTGAAAGCAATGAGGACTACCAACTAAATGCCTAATTTACAATAAACAAAACTGCTCTTAAATCTATGGAAGCAAAAGACTAACTACCCTATAACAACAATAAAACTATATTCTAACCTATGAAAGCAAGAAACTATCTTTTCTGATCTACAAAAGTAAGAAACTATCTTTAATCTATGAAACACTCAAATGTAATGCTGGTGGTTGTGTGAATGCCTTCGGTGGTGACGGATGATATCTCGATGACACTTGACAACAAAGGACAATTCTAACAGTATAAACTCAACACTAATCTCAATGGCAAACTGAAAGGTATGTATTAAACAATCCAATGAAAATTTAGCCATGACAAAAGTAATGTTAAATACCCTGCATATTCATGTATAAACCATTAACATCATAATGAGATCATCATTATCTAACTAAGGAATTTAATTGTGTTTTAATCTATGAAAGGAAATTGCGTAAAGGAAAACTATGATATGTCTATTCTAATCATTCAAGCTATGATGAATTAAAAACATAAATAAAACTATGATATCAAGAAGTAAATTGACAATTACATTAACCAATAACGAAGCAAATGAAATCTATCTAAAACTGAAGTAAGAAAACTATAACTAAAAACGGGAATTAAATCTATCCATCCATCAACATCCCTATCAAAGAAACCCAAGTTAAAACTCTATTCTATCTAATTAAAAATCTGTTTTAAACTAGACTATAAAATCATAAAAGAAAGTATGATCTAACGTCTAACTGCACACGAGGTTAGTGTAGAAACTTGCAAGTTTGTTCCTAATCTACAAAACCAATACATGCTAACACATATCATCATCTAACCTGCAAAATAAAAGCAAGACAATTAAGCTACAACAAATTAATCAATTAGATTAAAAAAAAAAACACATGTACAGGGAATAAGAAAGAGTAGTTAAATTAAGAAATTGCATAAACAATAGAAATACAATCACCAGACTGTTGGTGGGCCCCCCAACAAGTCGTGGCTACCTTCTACAAGCACACCACGAACTTCAACAGGCCGAATTCACCATGAAAACATGAAAACACAGTTCTGGCACAATTTTGGCAATGTGAAATGTCAAAACAGAGTAAAAATGAGTTTCTAGAAATTCTAATGCTTATGCTACTTGGTTAACAATCTAATGACCATCCTATCAGTATTTATAAGCTTACAACCCAGGTGGTCGACCACAGGAGGGTAGAACCACCTCTAAATTCGGCAAATTACAATAAATGCGGCCATAACTAACAAAATGAAGGAAGCCAATAATCACCCTCTTTGGACAACTGAAATCGAGTTATCTTGAGCTTAGTAGTTGGAGGGGGCGATGATAAACAAAACCCATGCGCTCGATTTGTCCATCACTAGCCGCCAATACCATAACCGCCAACTCACCTTGCGTTTTTGTGCAATACTGGGTGTTGGAACGAGTGTCGAATCGGGTACCGGAACGAGTGTCGAATCGGGTACCGGAACGAGTGTTGGATCAAGTGTCGGATCAAGAAACATGGTGCGTTTTTCCCTATAATAGTAGAAAAACATGAATTAACTCTTGGAAGCATAAAAACATGATAAATTAAACTTGATTTAATCATAAAACACGAATTACACGTACCTTATGCTGATTATACCATTTTATCATAAAATTCTTCAAAAATCCCCTTTGAAAGATGAAAAACGCATATATACATATGGCAAAAAGTGTATAATAACGTCATGAAAATGATCATATCTCGGGCCCAACATTATCGCCACACTTACGATTTTGCAGGTCCCACTGCAAACAAAAAGAAGTTCCCCTCAGAACTAGGATTGCTAAGGAGGGTCAGCTTTAGAAGCCTCTCCTTCTTGCTATGTAGGCTTAGCCTTGTGCCTCTTGTGTTGCTTTAATTGTGCTCTGAGGCTACGGTTAGATTGGGTCATCCCATTAACCAATCATTGAAGGGAGTTAACTTTTGCTTGAAGGACTGCATTGTCATGATGAAGGTGTGCATCTATTGTCTTCCTCTCTTCCAATTGTTGGAGAAGCTAATGGTTTTCCTTTTATAGCTCCTCTATAGTTGGGGCAGAATCAGTGATATCTGAGGAAGGCTTAGGTCCTTTGAGAGATTTGGACAATTTATCAATTTTAGGAACTAGAGTAGGCACGGGTAAAGTAGGACTGATGGTAGATCAGAAAGGTGAGGTAGGTTCTGATTTTGTTTTCCTTAATGGCTCTAATCCATCTACAGAGACTTCCCTAAGTTGTTTATGAGGGCTCTCAAGGTCAGAGGATACTTGGATAGGATCCGAAGCAGGTGGAGGTTTTGCATAAGGCTTGGTTCTTATGTTCCCGGTATTCTTTCGAATGGGTCCCTTACCAAATCGGTTGGATCCCCTCTTGTTTGTGGGAATGATGGGAAAGTCTTGTTGCATTACTTCTTGGGGATTCTTAGGTGTGGGATCAAGAGAAAATGAAGGCATTGGGGGGTCAACAATAGGCTTCTTTTGGTCTTTGTTCTTGGTCTTTTCCCCCGATGAAGAAGTAGGAATATCAACAAGCTTTTGGTATTGTTTCGGCAAAGAGAGGGTTTGTGCAATGGAGTTTGGAGTTCTTGGAGAGTGAGGCTTGGGTGGAGAGATAGTTTTTAGGATAAGTGGCTTTATGTCGATCTTAACTGTCAAGTGGGGGTTTGCAAATTGGTAGATAAAAGCATCCCAACTTTGCCCCTGTTTCTCTAGTTCGGTAAGAACGAGGAGTTTGATCAAACCATGGTGGAAGAGACTATTGTGCGGGTTAGTCACATTTTTCCTCACTTGAGAGGACATCTTCTCCAAGATTTTGAGAAAATAAAAGGGAAAGTTCAAGGGTTTGTTGAACAGAAAATGAGCCAGCAATCTAAAATGACAAGCTTTGAAGGTGGAGTACCTACCTTCACATGTAATTAACCTTGTGATGACGATGAGGGGGTTAACCAATTTTGGCTTTATCCACTCTTTAGCATACCCTTTTGCTCCTGAAATGCTCTCAAATTTAGGCTTAAGCACCATGTTGTAACTTGAGCGTGGCAATTGATGATTCTTCAACCATCTATCTCCCATTCTTGGAAGTTTTGTTGCAGTAGCAATTGACTCTTTTGTGACTGCAAAGTTGAGAGACCCTGCATGTGATATCTTTCCATCAAAACCAACTGCAAATTTCATAGAAAGACCGTCATCATGGCCTTGCAAATTAGACAGAAATGGCCCCCAGCCAGCACACAAGAACACTTCCCTGCACTGTGCGAATTCTGGAATGGAAAACAAGTCTGCATAGGAGGAGGGTTTGTATCTCCTGGGCATTGTGACAGAGTTTGAGTTCACCAAACAATGGTGAAATAGAGCCAAGCAATGACACTAATTGGGCACAGTCTGAGTGTGGTTGGAATAGAGGGAGAATTTTACCAAACAAGGGTGCGAACAGGCCAAGAGATGGCAGGGGTTTAGCACAGTCTAAGTGCGATTAGAACAGAGGACGAGATGGTAGAGGTTGGGCGCGATTTCTTAACGCATAGGAGAGCAATTGGCAAGGGCAAATGAGATAATAGAGTGCCCAGCCTGATTTTGGATGCTCTTATGGTGGAGTACGTTGCCCACATGTACGCGCAAGCTGCCATGTGTGAAGAATTTGAATTCAAAGGCTCGACTTGGAGCAATGTACTGGTGCGTAATTAGATCAATGTCCAAGTCTGATGACTTGGACATTTGATCATAACCATATGAAGCATCTTTAATCAATGCCTGAAACCAATATAATTGAATGGAATTGAATTATGGTTACCTGGAATCTAGGACAGTTATTGGTATGCAATTCAATGGCACTTCAAATGGCATCTCATCCAGCAACTCATACGGTACTTCATCTGGTACTTCATCCGGTACCCTTGTGTTAAGTTCATTTTCGCCTCTTATAATGGACAACCTGCAATTTTGAAGTGTTTTTGACAACCATAGTGGTTAATGAGTAGAGGTAGAGTGCTCCATGCTCACTCGTTCTTCTTGCATATGACATATAATGTCAAAACCTATAATGAACGAGTTATAGCAAGCATAAAACATGTATTGTCAAACCTACAGTATGAAGCTTGTAATGGAAGATAACCAATAAAGAGTGGGTTGTTAAATAACCAATAAAGAGTGGTCTGTTAAGCATGAGTTCAGTAATGTATAGCACACAGGAGTTAAGCATTTAAAAATAACATGACTATCAATGTAATAACCTGTATCATGGTAATAATACAAAAATTCTTGCAAAGACTCTTCAGTATTGTGGCAACGATCATTTGTCAGCTCATGAACCCCTCCCCCACACCTAAGTATTGTGACACCTCACAATCAAAAGTATAGGAAACTAGTCAGTATCCCCCAATAGCCAAAGATTTACAGTATGTCAAGTGTAAAGATGAAATTTCAGAGATTGGTCGAAGGAGATAGTTAGGAGATGGCCCCACCTATAGGATAAGAGAT
Organism: Picea engelmannii; assembly: GCA_009831015.1. Lineage (NCBI taxonomy): Eukaryota > Viridiplantae > Streptophyta > Pinopsida > Pinales > Pinaceae > Picea > Picea engelmannii. Next base: position 31,536 of record ML787640.1, on the reverse strand, counting down.
CCTATATATAGATAAGAAAAGGTAGGCAAGAGAGTTTCAAGATAGTCTTAAAGTTATTTCCCAATGGCAAGTGTATGGAGTTCATTAACCTTGGCTTAACCACAGATGCTTCATGTCAGCTTTGTCTGCAAGTAATGTTGTACATCGGGACAAGTTTACATTTATTATTTATTTTTGTCAGATTACCATCCTTGCTAGGTAGAATGCCTCGCTACCAGCAAGCCTGTTCAGTACTCCGGCGGGTTTACCTAGTCATACCACAGGCCGGTACCTGCTGCCAGCAGACCTGTTCAGTATCCCAACAGGTTAGCCTCTTAAACCCTCAAAGTTTGGTCCTCCATCTTTTAAGATTTTAATATAAGATTGCTTATGCAAGAAAATGGGGGGACAGCTCTGAAAACAACTTTTTTTTTTCTCTTTTCAATTGGGATGGTATTTATGTTAGAGGATGACTTTCCGTTATATTATTAGTGGTTGTCCTGATGTAAGGGGTACTTAAGCAGACGTGGCCTATCTAAAGATATGATATAATCAAGCTATTTAGTGTGTAGTGGATGGTACCATCGAGAAAGAACAGAAAGGTATCTTTAGGATCAACTCACTTTCTTCTTTTGTAATTATTATGATGTTTCCATGACTAAATGCTAATGAGACCTCCCTGTTGCTCTTTGATAAAGACACTTGACTTACTTACTCAAGTTTCTTGGAAAAACTGTACGAGAGACCTCTAGGCTTGATAGTTATGGTATCACTTCCTTATACAGTGGTGCAGAGTTTCAAGAGAAACTGCTTTAGAATGCCTTAAAAATGATAATTTTGCAAAAACATGGCTAATTACAGTAAGTCGTTATTCATTTGATGCTTTAGCAGACACAAAATTCAAGTATAACAATGTTGTGAAGAAAGATCTTGAAACTATGTACTCCTAGTGAAATAAATACTTACATAAACCTTCTAGAATTGCCTTATTAACAAAAACTATTTACATATATATAGTAGGAAATCTTTAAAAAAAACTTTTCAAGAACAAGGGGGGGCTTCCCCATCTACTAAGGCCAATGCCTTGTCAGCTGACATGACCTGTAGAAAATCCTCTCTGGAAATGGGCTTATGATAAAATTTAATTTGGTGTTTGTTTACCACAAAGGAGACTTGTCCATCATCAATTGTTTTAATTTTTGCAACTCCATTTTCATATACAGTGTCTACCTCATAAGGGCCCAACCAACGGGTGGTAAGTTTTCCTTTGAAGGTTTTGAACCGGGAATCAAACAACAGGGCCCAATCACCAAGCTAGAAGTGTTTCTTTTTAATATATTTGTCATGCCACTTGCTCCTCTGGTTTTGGACTAATATCGTCCGTTGGATGGCATCTTGCCTGATTTCATCGAACTCATTCAACTGTAGGGCTCGTTGCTTCTGAGCCTCATCCACGTTCAATCCTAATTCTGCGGCATTACGGAAGGTCCTTACTTAGAATTCTATTGGTAAAAGTACTTGTTTCCCGTACACTGGCTCATAAGGGGTATGCCCAGTGGTATTTCTCCAAGTAGTTCGGTATGCCCACAAAGCCTCTGGGAGCCAGCAGCCCAATCTTGGTGATGTAACTGAACAGTCTTGGTCAAGATGGCTTCCAGAACTTTGTTTGTGGATTCTACCTGACCATTAGCTTGTGGGTGGTATGGAGAAGATTTACAATGTTTAATTCCATATTTCTTTGTTAGCTCCTTCATTAGCTTGGAAGTGAATTGAGTGCCTTGGTCGGTAATCATTTCACGAGGGACACCGAAGCGGGTAAAGATGTCTTCATAGATGAATTCAACAACAGATTTATTTGTGGCCCTAAATAGGGCTTTTGCCTCTACCCATTTGGTGACATGGTCCGTACAAACTAAGATATGGTTCTTCCTACGGGACATGGGTGAAATTGGTCCTACAAAGTCAAGGGCCCATTTTTCGAAGGGTTCTATCATAACTTGGGTCTGTAAAGGCATTTCGTCAGCTGACATAGGTCTACCTATCCTTTGGCAACTATCACAACTTCTCACATACTTGGCAACATCTTTGAAAATGCTAGGCCAATAGTAACCTAAATGTAACACCTTATATGCTATACGTTTGTCAGAGAAATGGCCACCACATGGTCCATCATGAAAACTTTGTAGTATTTCAGGTACCTCGTCCTCTCGGACACATCTATGAATAATCAAACCAGGACCTGTGCGAAAAAAATCATGACCAACCCAAGACTAATTAGCACTCTGTGTAATAATTTTCCGTTTTTCATGAGGTGACAAATGAGATGGTAACTTCCTAGTGGCCAGATAGTTTGCCATATCCGCAAACCATGGGGTATTGACAGAAAGGGCAAAGAGGTGCTCATCTAAGAAACTATCATTTATAGGGATATCATCATCCACATTCTTTATGCGGGAAAGAAAGTCAGCTACTACATTATCCTTTCCAGGTCGGTCAAGCACAGTGATATTAAATTCTTGCAATAACAAGAGCCACCTAGTTACTTGGCCATTAGTTATAGGTTTTTTCATGAGAAACCTAATGGCGGAATGATCGGTGTGTACAAATACTTCATAACCTGTAATGTAATGACGAAACTTGTTAATAACATGAACAACTGCCAAGAACTCTTTCTCAATGACTGTGTAGTTCAACTCGGCAGGGGACAAGTTCTTGCTTATAAAATAAATGGCATAGGACTGTTGGCCCTCTTTCTACCCTAATACCCCTCCGATTGCAGTGTTGGAGGCATCAGTGGATATATGAAATGGGAGAGTCCAATTGGGCCCTCTAAGAACTGGTGCCACAGATAGCTTGGCTTTCAAGGATTCAAAGGAAGTTTGTCACTCCTCAGTCCAAACAAAATCAACATCTTTTATCAATAATCCAAACATAGGTGCAACAATCTTTGTAAAATTTTCAATAAACCGTCAGTAATATCCAGCATGTCCAAGAAAGCTTCTCACCTCTTTCTGAGTCTTGGGGGGTGGAAGTCTAATAATGACCTCAATCTTTGCAGGATTGACTTTTATTCCTTCAGATGAAACATGATGTCCTAGAACCACTCCTTCAGTTAACAACATTTTGCATTTTTCATGACTTAGGGATAGGTTCATTTCCTGGCATCTGATGAGGACTTTTTCTAAGTTGTCTAAGGCTTCTTGGTAAGTGTTTCCATCAACTATGAAGTCATCCATGTAGACCTCCACACAATCATGAATAAGATCAACAAATATCCCTAATATTGCTCATTGAAATGTGGTAGGAGCATTACACAATCCAAATGGTAAGACCCTATAGGCTTAGGTGACCCAAGGACAAGTAAAGGTAGTCTTGTCCTGGTCCTCGGGTGCTATAAGAATTTGGTTGTACCTGCTGTACCCATCTAGAAAGGAGAAATACTTCTTTCCAGACAAGGTATCTAAAACTTGGTCAATGAAAGGAAAAGGAAAGTATTCTTTCAGAATGGCCTTATTGAGTTCTCGGAAATCAACATAAATTCTCTATTTCCCAGTCACTTTCTTTGGAACCACTACAAGCGGGGATACCCACTTATTGTCGAAGATGGGATAGATAAATCCGACATTTAACAAATTTTGGATTTCCTCCTTGACTATGTCTTTGAGTACTGGGTTCATCCTTCTCTAGGGTTGCCTAACAGGTGTCACTTCCCCCTGGGTGTATATATGATGGATGCATGTGTCTGGGTGTATACCCTTCATGTCAGTGTATTCCCATGCAAATGCTCCTGATTGTTCTTTAAAGATATCTACTAATTGTTTCTGTTGGTCTGTATCTAGCCCAGAGTTTATATGTAAAAATTTCCCTGGACTAATCTCATAGAGCATAGTATAAGACATGGCAGACTCATCTATTTCGAAAATAAAAGATGTCGAAGAAAAAATGGATGGATCTAATTGTTCTTGAAATTCTTCCCCAAACAGGTACTCAAATTGGGGAAAAGACTGTGGAAAATCCACACATGTAAGAGCATAAATGAATTGGTTTAGCACATTTTCTGGTGTATGCTCTTGAAGCGCCCTTGCATGGTCACTAGGCAATGCGGGTTCTTCAAAGTATTCATTCTCATATGGACATTCAAGCCACCATATATTCTCCATAATAGGTTGAGTTGGAGGGTAAATGGTGAGTTCCTGGATAGAGAGACCATTTGAGATGGTCATTTCTCCTTCTCTATAGCCAATAAATGCATTGGTTGTGGCTAGCCAAGGTCTTCCCAAAATAACAGGATGGCCTTTGGTAGGATCCTTTGAATGAATGACAAGGAAATCTACTGGGTACTCCCATGAGGCTAAAGTAACCATGACATCATCTAAAATCCCTTCAGGTATAACCCTAGTCTTATTTGCTAATTCCAAAATGGTTGGGGTGGGCCAAAGAAGAGGTTGTAACTGTCATTGCTCCAAGGTAGTAGCGGTCATAACATTAATGGTTGCCCCTAGGTCTATGAGAGTGTTTTCGATGGAGACCTCCTTAATGGTTATGGTCACTACGGGGTTTCCTGGATTCCCATACTTTGCTAGCTTTGGCTACTCTGATATGTACTCAGAGAGTCCTCCTACCAAATGTACTGTAGGGGGGTCCTTTTGCTTCCTACCTGGCTTCTTAATACACAATTCTTTGACTACCTTACTATAGACTGGAATTTTTTTAATGGCCTCAAGTAGAGGAATCTTGACACAAATATTTTTCAATTCATTCAAAATGTCAAATTCTGGTCGGGTGGTAGGTTTCTCGATTACCAATCGGTCTGGATAAGTAGGGACCTTCGTAATTTGTGAAGGTTCATTTTGGGGAAGCTTGGGTTCTTGATTCTTTGGGATAATAACATCTTCCCACCTAGTGTCATATGTGGGTTGTTGGGTGGTTTCTTCTTCTTCTTCTTCTTGGATGACTACTGAAGGTCTCTGCCTATCTAGAACTTTTTCCAATCTTAGTTGAATTTAATGTAATGTAATAGGAGTAATGACATATGTCGGGAAGGCCTGCATCTCAACATTGTTAAGAGGTTGAGGGGGCTTATTATTGGGGTTCAGCACTGGCTGTGCCGGTAATAGTGTCGGTCTCGTGGAGCTTTCATTTTGATATTGTAGGGGTTGTTGTTGTGGGATAGGAGGTAAAGGTGGTGGAACGAATCCTGGCAGAAGTTGTGGAGTGTTTGATGGGAACCGAGGATAAGGATGGTTGGGCATAGGAATAGGTGGAGCTTGATGGTTTCCTAGATTGTGTCCTCCTCTCCATCCTTGTAGCCAAGGATGTTGGTACTGAGTAGACCAGTTTTGCCAACCTGGTGGGTTCCACTGTTATTGTTATTGATAATAGGGTGGAACTTGGGATTGTACATCTGGGTATGTGGGTTGATTCCTAGGCTGCCATGGCCTCCTAGGTGCATAAGAAGACTCCCCAGGATCTCCACTCCTATAGATGGCTAATAAACTGGGCAAGGATGGACATTTCTCAGTTTAATGGTCTTATGTACAGAAGCCACAAATTGAAATGTTATCTAATGGGCATTCCCTTGAGGAATGCTTCCTTCTACATCTTGGGCAATATATGTTCATTGTTGCATTCTCCTACTCCTGTTTATTTTTGAGTTTAAGGGTGTCCAACTGGGAACTTATTGTGCTTAGGATGTCTGTCTTAAAGTTTTCTGGAAGGTTCCCTATCTCTGCTCTTGTAATACCACCTGAACTAACTGGTTTTAAGCTTCTATTGTAAGGGTTCCGAACATTCTTTCATGTTTTGGCTTCACTCCTTGAGTAGTTTTAAAACATTTCACATATTTAAGCAAATGGTTTATGAGAAATATCACCTGATGCCATTAGGTTAAGCATCTCTAAATATTCTTCTGAAATTCCCTTAAGGAAAAGATCCCTAACTACATCCTCTGGGAGGTCATGGTATTTTGACTTTTGGGAGATATAACCAAATCTTTCCATATAGTCTTCAAGGGTCTCGTCTTTTAACTGTTGGACTTTAAAGATGTTATTACGAGACTCTTTGGTCTTGCAGTAGTCTTGGTACTTCTTAAGAAATATGTCTTTCATGGATTCCCAAGACCTAATACTGGATTCTCCCAACCCCCTGAACCATCTTAATGCAGAGTCTTTGAGGGTGGCAGGAAAGAGTTTTAATTTCTGGGCATCTTGCACATAGTTGTAGCTCCTGCACAAGATGTCAAATTCGAATAGGAAGGTGTCTAGATCTTCACTATTTTTACCATAAAAGGTAAGCAGTGCTGAGAGAGAATATTCATTTTGACATTTGGAGTGGTGTCTAAAATCAGAAATCTGAAGGTAGTTTCGGTTTGGTTTCCAGTTTCTTCTTCCTCCCCATGTCTTACATTGTTATGGTTCTCCTGATCACCTATATCGGCTTGGTTTCCAAAAAGAGAGTACCTAAGTGGTTTTATCTTTGAGTAGAACAAAGTTTCTCTTTGATGAAAAGGTCTTCCTACTGATTGGATGTCTGGGACTATACTCGAGCCGATTGAGATTATTGGTGCCAAATTTTCTATGTCAATTTGAGAGATAATTACATTGGCTGAGCTATCAAACAAAAGATTCACCTGTTCAGGGTCTATGATATCTTCAAAATTAGGATTTCCTGGTGGTGGTGTAAAAGCAAAAGTTGTATCGTTTGGTTCTGCGGAAGGTTCGAGTGGTCTTGCCTCCTATCTCAATATGTTTGATGCTTCAATTTCTTGTTCTATAGTGCTCCCTGTGTTAGTCTTCTTAGAGACTATTTTAGCTCTTTGGGTTGAGCTAGCTCCTGTTTTGCGGTATCGGTCCACTCAGTCTACAGACTTTATAAGTGGAAGGCCCCTTCCCCCAAAGAGATCTAAAGGAACCTTGGTTGAAAGGTCTGATTTTGATTTAATGTATCTACCTTGTGGGTCTCTAGGCCTATTCATGAAAGAAAGAAAAAACAAAAAGAAAAAGCTACTATTTGATTCCTAGGTCTATTCATGAAAGCAAACAAAAAGAAAAACTACTATTGGGTTTGGGGGAACTTGCTATAGCAGATGCACAGGTTCTTACCTTTTGTCTTAAAGTTCCCCCACCACCAAACTAATAATAAGGTCTAAGGACGATCTAATTCCTAACCACTTCTTACCTTAAGACAACTCCCCAGCAACGACGCCAAAATGTTAGGTGATTTATATGTATTAAAAAAGACACTAAACTACCCTCAATTAAATTGTCAACCCGGGGTAAGTAAACTTAGAGTTGTAGCAAAATATATGCCAAAGGTAAAAGGCTGGTAGGAGTATAATCTAATTAATGAAAGGAGCTATCTAAGACTAATCTATTCAAGCAAACCTATCTAATGAGCAAACCCTACTAAGCAACTTGAAACTAGGTAACCTAAGTACTTTTGGGCCAAGGACCGATGGATAGTTCCTAAGAAAGCAAGTAAAAACCCTATTCAAAGAAAACTAGTTCATGACAATAAGCAAAGGTAAACTACTAAGCATACTAAGCAAATGATGAAAGCAAACTACTTTTAACTTGCCAACCTACATTCAATGAGCAACTACCCTATGAAAGCAATTAAATAAGCAAGTAAGTAAAAGCACATGTCTAACCTATTAAAGCAAGTAGACAAGTAAGAAAAGACACCTAACTAACCTACTAAAGCAAAAGACAAGTAACCAATGACAACTATCTATCCTACTAAAGCAAAGTGATAAGTAAGTAAAGACTTCTCATTGAACAACTAGCTAGCCTAAGAGGCAAGTGGACTAAATGCTTGATGCAAAACTATTTCTAATGCATGAGATGAAATCCATTTTATTGAAAGAAATTAGGACTACCAACTAAATGCCTAATTTACATTAAACAAAACTAATCTTAAATCTATGGAAGCAAAAGACTCACTACCCTATAACAACAATAAAACTATATTCTAACCTATGAAAGCAAGAAACTATCTTTTATGATCTACAAAAGTAAGAAACTATCTTTAATCTATGAAACACTCAAATGTAACGCTGGTGGTTGTGTGAATTCCTTCGGTGATGACGGATGATATCTCGATGGCACTTGACAACAAAGGACAATTCCAACAGTATAAACTCAACACTAATCTCAATGGCAAAATGAAAGGTATGTATTAAACAATCCAACAAAAATTTAGCCATGACAAAAGTAATGTTAAATACCCTGCATATTCATGTATAAACCATTAACATCATAATGAGATCATCATTATCTAACTAAGGAATTTAATTGCATTTTTATCTATGAAAGGAAATTGCGTAAAGGGAAACTATGCTATGTCTATTCTAATCATTCAAGCTATGGTGAATTAAAAACATAAATTAAACTATGATATCAAGAAGTAAATTGACAATTACATTAACCAATAACGAAGCAAATGAAATCTATCTAAAACTGAAGTAAGCAAACTATAACTAAGAACGAGAATTAAATCTATCCATCCATCAACATCCCTGTCAAAGAAACCCAAGTTAAAACTCTATTCTATCTAATTAAAAATATGTTTTAAACTAGACTATAAAATCATAAAAGAAAGTATGATCTAACGTCTAACTGCACACGGGGTTAGTGTAGAAACTTGCAAGTTTGTTCCTAATCTACAAAACTAATACATGCTAACACATATCATCATCTAACCTGCAAAATAAAAGCAAGACAATTAAGCTACAACAAATTAATCAATTAGATTAAAAAAACACACATGTACATGAAATAAGAAAGAGTAGTTAAATTAAGAAATTGCATAAACAAGAGAAATACAATCACCAGACTGTTGGTGGGCCCCTCAGCAAGTCATGGCTACCTTCTACAAGCACACCATGAACTTCAATAGGCCGAATTCACCATGAAAACATGAAAACGCAGTTTTGGCACAATTCTAGCAATGTGAAATGTCAAAACAAAGTAAAAACGAGTTTCTGGAAATTCTAATGCTTATGCTACTTGGTTAATAATGACCATCCTATCGGTATTTATAAGCTTACAACCCAGGTGGTCGACCACAGGAGGGTCGAACCACCTCTAAATTCGACAAATTACAATAAATGCGGCCATAACTAACAAAACGGAGGAAGCCAATAATCGCCTTCTTTGGACAACTGAAATCGAGTTGTCTTAAGCTTAGTAGGTGTAGGGGGCGATGATAAACAAAACCCATGTGCCCTATTTGTCCATCATTGACCGCCATTACCATAACCGCCAACTCTCCTTGCGTTTTTGTGCAATACTGGATGCTGGAACGAGTGTCAGATCGGGTACCGAAACGAGTGTTGGATCAAGTGTCGGATCAAGAAACATGGTACGTTTTGCCCTGTAATAGCAGAAAAACATGAATCAACTCTTGGAAGCATAAAAACATGATAAATTAAGCTTGATTTAATCATAAAACATGAATTACACGTACCTTATGCCGATTATACCATTTTATCATAAAATTCTTCAAAAAGCTCCTTTGAAAGATGAAAAACACATATATACATATGGAAAAAAGTGTATAATAACGTCATGAAAATGATCATATCTCGGGCCCAACACTCGGCTTGCTTCCTTCAATTTTTCCCCCATCTAGATAGACAAGTACCTCTTTTTAATTTAATGAGCTCAAGGAGGGTAACACATGCTCGATATGACTCACCTTCAGTAAGTCCTTCTTCCTTTGTTTAATGAACTAGAAGAAGTAAGGGTTCGGTCCCATATGGGCCCTTCAATGTATGATTATTTAATGAGTCCAGAGAAGGTAAAATCGGTGGTTTTTCATATTTAGAGAGTCTGAAAACAACTTAAAGATGACTCCAATGTTGTCCTTTTTCGTAATGTTAGTTTCTCGAGGCCGAAAAAGAGATAAATTATCACTCGAAAGACGCCCTTTCAAACCTTTTAACTAGTGGGAAAGGAAGCAAGATCACTCGGCAATCTTTTCATGTTTAGAGAGTCTGAAAAGAGATTAAAGACGACTCCAGAGGGATCCTTTTTCGTTTATCCATGCAAGTCCAAAAAAGAGATAAAAATTTACCTGGCTGCATTCTCATGTATTTACGAGCACGAGAAAGAACAAAGACTAAGCTCGGTATGCCCCCCGCTTGAAAGCTAGTGGATTAACTCCAGAATGATCATCAAAGGCTGGAGACATGCCCTCCAAGCTTCAATTCATTCACCGACTTTGAGGTTGTCACCAATTTCTATACTAGATGGAGAAAAAGGATACATGTGGATGAAATGAAGGTTCAAATACGAGAGCTGACGAAAGACTCGACTCGACATCTAAGAGATCTGTTGAAAGACTCGACCTGACAGGAGAGGTGACTGTTTCATTTTTTAACGAGCTTAACACAGGAAAAGAACTATGTTCAGGGCTCCGGGTTCAATCCCTAGATTGTTGTTTCATTTTTTAACGAGCTTGCTATAGAGAGGAAAACTGTGCTCAAGGCCTCTGTTTCATTTTTTAACGAGCTTGCTACAGAGAAAAGAAACTATGCTCATGACCTCGGTTTCATTTTTTAACGAGCTTTCCACAGAGAGAAAAACTATGCTCGTGCACTCTTCTTGATCATGGCTTCCAAGAAAATAATGCTCTAGAAGAACACCATGTCAAGGGAGAAAATTCGATAATGGCTTCCAAGAGATCTTCACTGGATGGAAGAAAATCACTCTGGAAGGAACACATGTCGAGGGTCGCGACAGGGGTAAGGAGATCAGGCTCCAATAGCCCTACCGAAGAGATCACCATGTCAATTACTGGATCCAAATCATCGGGAGTTGAAGTCATGGGAGACAACGCCACATAATTGACATGTGGCGGGGGCGATACTGTCGTCATATAAGAACCATTCATGGAGGTAATCCAATCAAGACCGATGAAGGAAAGTTGATTAATAGTCACAATTTTTCCATCGTTAGGGAAAGATATCACATGAAAAAGAGTGGACACAATAGCTTTCATGGAATAGACATAATCCCGCCCAAGGAGTAAAGCGAAATCCAAGGGGTCTCGGACTACCATGACATCAATAAAGATAGTTTTCCCTCCCAAAGCTACCGAAAACTGAGGAAGGGTCCCTAAAGTTTGACTAGTTCTTTTGTTAAAAGATAATAGATTTTGTGTAATCGACGCAAGCTGAGGACAAGCCAAAGCGTGCCAGGCAACAAAGGACAAAATACTAAAAGACACACCTTCATCTATCAGTGTTTGAGGAACGTCCCGACCATAAACCTGTACTGTAATCTGGAAAGGAATGTGAGAGGGAAGACGAGGTCCTATTAGCGCACCCCAATAAAAAAGGATGGCCTCATTGCTTGGAGGGGGTTTCGCAGGATAATGAGGAATGCCCTCTAGCACGGTAGATTCTATATCAATGAGAAAAATGTGGGCAATATCGGGTTTACTCTCTAGAGGGAGAGTAGGATATATCGATGATGGGATCGGATCGACCATGCAGGCACTCTTCAGAGGAAGGGTCGGATTGACCGATGATGTAACCGGAGCAATCACTTTGGCACTCTTCGGATGAAGGGTGGGATTGACCGAGGAAGGGACTGGATCAGCCACTTTGGCACTCGTCAAAGGAGAAGTGGGATCGATCGATGACAGGACTGGATCGACCACTTGGGTTTCATTTTCCAAGGGGAGAATGGGGTCGACGGGTGGAAATGGATTGGCCGCTTTGGTGTCACTCTCTAACGGGAGAGTGGGATCGACCGAGGATGAAAATGGATCGACTACTTGGGTTACACTCTTTTGATGAAGAGTAGGGTTGATCGATGATGAAACTGGATTAGCTACTTGGGTTTGTGGTTCAATCGAGGAGGAAACTAGATTGACCATCTGATCAACCAGACTGACAAGGGATGGAACCGGATTGACCATTCCATCAATTAACGATGGGTTGGGGTAAATCTTACGATAACCTTTTGGAAGTTGAAGTTTTTCCAAAAGAGAAGAAGCCTCGTCCATACGAGAACAAAGGTGAAAATAATGATCACCTTTGCATAACATACAAGGAAATTTGACAGTTGTCTTCTTCTTACCAACCTTGACATCACTAGGTGATGGGGTATCACCGACATGTCCAGCAGAGGCCAATGATGTGGAGGACCACATTTCTAAGACCTTGGGAATACAAGGGTAATCTCTCAGAAAGTGGTCACCCTTACAAAGACTACAATGGAATTTGGGTTTCAGATTCTTCATGTAAATTCTAACCTTGTACAATATCTACTGTAAACTGATATTCAGAAAAGAACAGAAAAGATACAATGGCAAATACAAACATTACACAGAGATTTTTCACCTGGAAACCCAAACCGGGAAAACCAGCATATATTATATTGATACATTTTTTTTTTACATTGTTTACAATACAATATACATATAGGAGCCAGCGGCATCCAAAACCCTAACCCAATGACCTGGATTAGTCCAAAACCCTAATTCCTTAACCGGAAATAGAAAACCATCGGCAAAAACCATGTGCCGAAAAACCACCTAATATCACGTGGTCCCAGAAATATGTCGGCCCGAAACTGGCGAAAATATGTCGGCCCAAAAAAAAAATTTCGGGGGCGTTGCCCCCAAACCCCTGCGCGCCCGACGCAGGCGCTCAAACACTACTTCTCGTGCAAAGAATATAACACATACCCGACACTTCATTTTAATCTTGTTGACCTCATCAACACTCCCAGTACTATTAACAGTAGTTGGTTGCTTGGATCCATCATTTGATGTTGTTGGAGCTTTGGTCCTTTTCAGGTTCTTCTTCTTCTTCTCTTTTCGTTTCTTCTTCTTCTGATCAACCTGGCTACTTGCTTTAGAGCTTTCACTAGGTGAAGGAGGAGAAATGGAAGGAGACTTAATGGGTGAAGAAGGTGAAAATTCGATGTGAGGTTGATATGTGGGTGGTGTACTGACATCTAAAGTATTAGGTGCAGTTGAAACATTGGGAGGATTCGGGATCACCAGAGTGGGGAATAACCAAACCGGTAATCCGATGGTGAGTCCCGGAAAACTCATTGTCTTAATGTACGGAGGACGAAAGTTTCCAAAAGAAGGAAAGGTATAAGGTTCCCTGGGACAAGGGGTCCCTCCATTGGTACTCTCAGGATTTGATGTCATTAACACTGACTCGACCTAAGGTCCACTAAGTAACACAACCAACACACGTTATGAATCTGAGAAGCAAACAATCAAACAAAACCTTCCCACAATGAAACCACTAGTTGGTGATGAAATCCAACGTCGCCAGATCAAAATAGGAAGAGGAAGGGGTAGAGCAGGTGGATCAGTTGCGTTAGCGACCTGCTTAATAGACTTATGTCTTGGTGCAAGCTTCCACGCAGTAATTATGGATTTACCCTCCAAGGAGCCCGAGTGAGTTTGACCAACGTCTGTTCCAGGTACAGTGAGACTTCCCTTCACCGTCACCTTGTGTGAGAGTCTAAATATTATGGCTACTAAGGTCACCAACTCGTAGTCAGTTCCTGGGCGAGTATAGTTGACAGTCCAGTTGGAATGTATGGGCAGGATAACAAGTCTGAAATCAACTCGAGAGGCTCCCACACATAATCGTGGGTATACCCTCAAGTGACCCCCAATATACGATCTGACCACTACAAACAGTTGAACCACAGAGGGATAATCTCTGTAACTCTCCCGAATACGACCTCATGCGTAACCCCTGTGTGAGAGGGGGATCCCATAAAGCCTATACAACAATTGGATTTTCTCTCCCTATCACAAGATGCTAAGTTTGTTTGATAGCTTTGGAAAGTTATCCTTTCAACCTATTCCAAAGCCCTACACCTTAAACTAATGTAGGTTTATTAACAAAGATGTAAAAAGTCTAATGAATTTTAGTTAAGCATTGATTTTAGTGGTTGTTGTTTACTCAGAGGTGTATGAGAGTGAAGATTGATGATATTATGACTCAGTTCCCAAAACATGCATAAGAAATGATAATCAATCTTTTCTTTAAATGAATGTCTAATTAAGAGAAGGAGAAGGATTTTCCTTTCATTGTCAAACACCAAGATGAAATGACCTCATGCAATACTCCTCAATAAGGAATCTAATGCAATGTTAAAATGTTTGTATGTGACTGATAACTAGTAGATCTAAAGCTTCTTATGCTAATCGGACTTCAAGAGTTGTGAGATTTAAGAAATATGGAAGCAAACTTCACATAAACCAAAAGACACCCTTGTTGTGATCAAGCAAGAAATAGAAAGCCAAAAAATCAAAAGGAAGGAGAAAGAGCTTGGACAAGATGACTCAAAGATCAAAAAGAAAAGTACAAAAGACCTTTGAAACCCCTTACAAAGTTTTCACTCATTCAGATAAACGAGAAGAAAACGACAAATTGACTCCAAATCGTGAAGGACAAATTGCAAAGTAAGGACAAATGTAAAAAAATCCAAACAAAAGAGGATGAATTCTCAGAAATAAGGTGTTTGAAAGCCAATAACAAGATGGACTGAGAGTATGAGACCCTGAGCAAGTGCAAAGGCAAAAAACTGAACCCATAAAATTTAAAAACTTGAGGGTTTTTCACTAAAAATGGGATAGCGTTATGGTGTGAGGGGTACCAGAGCATTCCAACACTCTATGTAAGACCAACAGGGAGTGTTGGCGCTCTGCTAGCAAGGGCAGGGGAGCGCTCTACTAAAAAAGCTCAGAAAAGTTCCCAGAAACTAAAAAATTCAAGAAAATTCAGTCAATCAGGGTGATCATGATGACATAAAGAGGCAATCAAACCAATCTAAGAATAAAAAGACAATGTGGAGAAGATCAAATCAGTGGGAAAAGGGCCAAAACAATATCTAGGAATGGAAACAAAAATCATAGTATCCTCCCCAGTTGAGTCGCCAATTTCTGTTGTAGGTGAATCCTCCTACGGACAAGTGGATTTCCTCTTGGTCTCTAGACTCCTAAGGCCAAGACAGAAAAGTGCTTAACATGAACACTGACTTCCTTTTAGATCTAATCAAGCTAATAAATGAAAGAGAAGGAGAAAGATATGTACCTTATTAGTGACGTTTGTCCTTGCAAAGTCCTGGCTGAGCTTCGATGTTGAGCTCCCTGATAGGTCCTGCAAAACAAACAAAGATACAATGGACTTCCTACTCTATTGAGATTAGCTCAATCATAGATCCATCTACTATAGACAAACTCATATGGAACAAGCACAAGTTTGAAAGAAACAGGCCAAGCATTGATTATATTAATGAGAACAAGTAAAAGTACTTACAATCCTTTGAATGAAGGTGCAACAACTTCTTCTAGTTCTCCTTGTCCAACCCCTTTGCTAAGTAATCTCCACTGATGGCTTTGATGGCATCTCACTCATGAGATCATAAGTTTGATGTAATTCCCAATCTCCATTGTACGTTGTCAATACCACTTATAGGATCATAAGTTTAGTATCGATCTCTAGTCTCCATTGCACCTTTCACCATGAGAAGGCCTCCTTATATAACCTTGGAGAGGTCCAACCACTTGAGAGATATTTGGGCTAAGTTGAGGATTTCTCTCCTTCAGTTGAGGATCTCCCCAAAGATCATGCCTTGACCATGTATTCAAATCCAACTACCTTTAGGAATTGAGGGATTCTTCCCTTATTTGCCTTAACAAACCCAGAATTTGCTAAAAAAGGGGTAGTGCTCCCCCAAAGGGGTGCACAGGGTGCTCAAACACTCCTCCAAAGAGGCTCAGGGAGCGCTAGCACTCCCTGACAGTGGGTAGGGGGGCACTCCTCTCCAAAATTCAGATTTTGAGTGTTTTTTCCATGGCAAAAGGTTTGTACTCCTTGTTAATTGATTTCTCTTCTTCCAAACTAGCCTTTGAGGTGTCTTAAGTGTCTTTGTGATGTCATTAGAGGCACGACATGGGCAATATGGTAGTATATTGTTTGCGACACTTGCAACACTTGTAGTTAAGATGCGACACTTGCGGACAAGATGCGACACTTACAACACTCGTAATGACGACACTTGCGACACCATAGAAGTGAGTAATTTTGAGGTGTAACAATTTTATAGGTGTTAGAGAAAACCAAATTTGGGTGGCCATGAGTGTTGGCACCCTAGTTATTAATGAAGGCATAATGCTTGGGTGCATTCATGTGAAACTTTTAAGTTTCATGTGTATTGATTTGGGATCATGATCGGCCTATAGCAAGAAATATGGTCTTGTTGTAAGAATGAATGAAAATGAATAACCCATATGATGAAAAGGTTGGTTAAATTCCAACACACCATGACCAAGAATTTGTCATAAAGTGTGACAAACTTGAAATCAATGCCAGAGTGCATTGGGTATGAATGTGGCCATGAATATTGGCACATTTGTTAAAATCCTCTGAAAAGTTAAATTACGTTTTGAAAGGTTTGGTATGTTGAAATGAGGCATAGGCAAGGATTGAAATCCCCTTTTTATGTTTATGTAGATGTGATGAACTGTTAGTATGCATGGTTTTGAACACACACACACACACACACACACACACACACACACACACACACATATATATATATATATATATATATGTGGAGGCATGAGAGATTAACGGTTTGTTTAGCTATGTGAAGAATGAACTGCAGGAGGAAAAGGGGTCTTGGATATGGCAATGTTGTATGCCCATAAGAAAAGACCGATTGTCTGCTGAGCCAAACCGCAAGGAATGGTATTTCCTTTTGAGAAAGTGAATTTGATTGTTAGTATGCACAATTCTGAAATTGTTGTGATGAAGTTGTAAAGGTGCAATAAAAATGTGTGTGCATGAGAACTAACAATTTGTTTAGCTAAGGAATGATTGCAGGAAGAAAGGGTCTTGGATATGGCAATGTTGTAAGCCCATAAGGAAGACTAATTTCCTGTTGAGTTAAAATTTAATGGGGAAGAAAGTCCCATGCTTGTGAATCTGGTTTCGTGCGAAACAAATATGAAAATAAACGAAGAGATTGGAAAATCTGTGGGTGACAGATTTACAATAAAATTTTGAAAGTTAGAATTTATAATGATGTCTCATGAATTTTGTATACCTGTGATATAGGTGAGAAGAAAATATCTGTCCAGAAAGGACAGATGAAGGCTATCAAAGCTGAAGATGATGAAAAATGGCTACTGTTGAGCCATGAGAACCCCGTGATAAGCCAAGATCGCCTGAAATACATTGTGTTGAGGTAACACAAGCCGGAGGGACGCCTTGGTAGAGAAAGTCTGAGGGATGCCTCGACTGTAAAACTCGATAGAGTCTCTGGAATTCTTCCTGTTCGAGGAAACCTTGACAGGGCAAGATGGATCACCCGAGGGACTGTATAGCAGTGAAGGGGATGCATGAGCCTGGGCCTGGAGGGTGAGTGACCGCAAGGAAGAGGATACCTTAATAGTTCTTATAAACTATTGGGATCATGCACAAGGTGGGTAGTTCTTCTTGTGCGAGAAAACCTTGGCAAGGCAAGAGGGATCACCCGAGGGACTATGTAGCAGAGAAGGGGATGCCTGAGCCTGGGCCTGGAGGGTGAGTGACTCCAAGGAAGATGAAACCATGATAGTTCTTGTAAACTATTGAATTGGGATCATGCACCCAATGGGTATGTCAAGGAAAAACGATGAGCCTAGATAACAAAACAACCATGTGGATGCAAATCCACAAACTATACATATAATTATTGTGCTAAGATTATGAAAATTTTCCTAGAAATTTTTATGCAATGTTTTCGCATAAGACTATGATTAACGTGATTGTTGTCCAAAAATTATTGAAAGCAGGTGACCAAGATTAAGGGTCTGAAAAAAGAACTTGACCGAGAAAGAAGGATCAAGATTTCTGAAACAACTGAATGAGAAAGGCATGACATGTGTTTTTGAGAAAGAACATCGAGGACGGTGTTCCTTTAAGGGGGAGGGAATTGTAACACCCTGTTTCCCCTAGCTTGTAATTAATCATAAAATAGGATTACCACGCTGAGGCATGTGGACAATATAAATGTATTATTGTTTGAGTTGCCAATAACTAACTATGGGAGTGAAGCCTTGAAAGTATTGGCCATGATATCACTAGAGGAAGAATGTGAAAACTATACGAGAGGGTTCATTATACCAAATAGCGCCAAATTTCCCTTGATGAGGATGACAAACTTCCTTCGGATCCCAAGAAAAGAAATCAGTTAATGAATAAAGGACCAGTGGTTGAATTATCAACCACCCCCATGAATGGGAGCATGGTCCAGCTGCAGAATGTCAGCCCAAAGTACCACATAGATCTGCAGACCCAAGCTTCCTTTTGACAGAAGAAACGTGATGGATTAGGAACCTTCCAAGAGAAGGAAGGTAAGAGAGATACATAGGGACAAACAAAGGGGGGACACGATACAAGAGGGCAAGCGCGTAAAGGAGATGCGCGGAGCTCTCCGAGGAATAATGAAGAGAAGGCCACGAGTTTGACGGTGGGTGAGCATCTGATAAATCTCGTCGAGGCCATAACAAAGAAAAATATCTGAGAGTTGTAGAGAACAGAACCCAAGCAGAAGCTTAACAGAGAAGGAATCCTTGAGAATTGTGAGAGTTCCCTGGTGATATAATGGATTGGCATGGGGGTGGCCAGAGTGCTAAGAATGAATGCCTTTGAGCCTATGGTCGGGTGGAAGGACGAACACCCACAGTCAATTGGTTGGATACCACCTGTAATAGATAAGTAATCACATATCTTGTGTATTTAAGTGGTACTGTGAATTAAAGTTAGATATCCTATGAATGTTGCAAGAATGGATATGTTTGCTTAATGATTTATATTGTACCCCTGTTTGTGTCTACTTGACTGTTTAATTAGGTAAGTAGGATTTTTTATGGATTGCACATGTTTTATACTCGTAAATGCTTGCATCCTGTGGTGGCATAAGCTAGAGCCACGAACTATGAGTTCGCCAACCTTGGGCGTAGTTCATGTACGCATGTCAACCCTCTTAGTCGTTCTGAGTCCCTTGGAGGATAGATTTTATTAAGCTCAGAAGAAATAGCTCGAAGCTACACGTAGAGCACAAGTGTGCACAAAGCTGAGGTCGAGATTCGTTGCCAAAGCTCAGGAGGGAGAACACGTGTTGAAATTACTAAGACAACTGAGAGAGGGGGGGGGGTGAATCAGTTGTTATTGAGCTTAAACAATTTTAAGTCTATTAAAACATTATTAATCTTTCTTCAAGTGATCATCAACAATATACAGTATATGGATAGTAAAAGTAAAGAGTATCAGTCACAAATAAGGTATACACAGAGATAGATTTTCACGAGGAAACCCATAAAGGGAGAAAACCTATTCTTCTTTGAAATGATAGGCAGTCTTTTAAGTTCTGTACATCATCAATAATTGAGCACCAACTCAATGTGAGGATGCTACCTCTATTTTACAAGCTGCAACTTGTTTGATAGCACCAACTCCCTGGTTTCTCTAGCACCCACTAGAAGGAAGCACCAACTCCCTTAATGTTCCAACACCAACTGGATGGAAGCACCAACTTCCAGTTACACAGGCTCCAACCTGTATAACAGAGAACACTTGTTCTCCCTTGCACCACCCTGCCACCCTAGTTTCTCTGGATGCAACCAGATGAAAGCTACAACTTCCTGTATTCAAGATTTCACTTGAACTTCTGAGGACATCAGTCCTCACGAGCACCTCCCAACCTCCCTAGAATATGTATGAATAAATAAACAATCAACTACACAGATAAATCAATTCTTACCAATCTTTCTTTGTTCTGTAAATCTGGTCTTCTACTAACTGTTCTGCTATTCTTCTCTTCCTTTGTCTGTTCAGCAGGACTGCTCTACATCAACTTGTTCTGTCATTCTGCTCTGCTTTTGCTTCTCTTCATCATATGTTACTCTTCTCTGAGTTTCATCTCACACTGTGCATATTTTCAATCTCACACAGCACATTCTATGATTTTTCCTTTCTTCTAGTTTCATTCATTTTTCATACCGAACAACCAGCCATGCACGGTCTATCTCATTTTCTTTTATACACACATCCACGGTGGTTTCACTTCGCATTTCCTTAGGCAAAAAAAAGATAACTGTCCAAGCAACTGAAACGCCAACTAATCGACAATCATGAGTCTGTTTTGCTAACAGATTCAAAACTGAGGAGTTAACTGTGAGAGAGAACAATAACCCTCCGATCAACACTTGATCTGACGGTTCATATCATTTCGTGATTTCGCATATCGCGATTTCAACACTCTTGACGTTCAGTGTTTTTGTCACTTCAATGTCCCGATCCACGAAACTCCATAATGGAGTCGTATCAATGGTCCAGATCACATCTTGATCTGACGGTTGCAATTACGTCGCAATTTCGCATATCGCGATATTGGGATTCTTGATGTTAATATTCTTTGACATCTCCAACACTCGATTCTCGAAACACCGAAATGGACTTGGATCAACGGTCCAGATTCAATCTTGATTCAATGGCTGCGATTAAATCGCGATTTCAGAATTCTTGTTACATTGTTTCCTTTCCCTCTCCATGTCGCGATTCACAAAACTTCGATATGGAGTTGGATCAACGGTCCAGATTTGATCTTGATTCAACGACTGCGATTGAATCGCGATTTCGGCATTCTTATTGCATTGTTTTCTTGTCTCTCCATGTCACGATTCGCGAAACTTCAATATGGAGTTGGATCAACGGTCCATATATGATCTTGATTCAATGACTGCGATTGAATCGCGATTTCAGCATTCTTGTTGCATTGTTTTCTTGTCTCTCTATGTCGCAATTCGCAAAACTCTGATATGGAGTTGGATCAATGGTCCAGATCTGATCTTGATTCAACGGCTGCGATTAAGTCGCGATTTTGCATATCGCGAAATCGAGATTCCTGTGGATGATATTACTTGACATCTCCAACTCTCGATCCCCGAAACTCCAACATGGACTGGAATCAACTGTCCAGATTCAACCTTAATTTGACGGCTGAGATTAAATCGCGATTTCGCATATTGCGATTTCGAGAGGTTAGGGAACATCGTTCCTTTGACTCTCCAGTCAACGAATTAACGATCTATCCCCACGTGTCCTACCCGTAAATGGATGATCCTCCTTCTTTTGGAATTTTGTATGCCCACTTCTCCTTGTACTTTAAAGAGCGTGCAGGTTCTCCTTGATCCAACGATGGTCGGGTCCTGCACTTGGATCTAACGTCTGAGATCTGTCCTCCTCTTCAGTGCGCTCTTCTTGTCTACATTCAGATCTGACGACCATCGTTCTATCGAAAATTTGAAGGGAATCCAACGAACATAAATGCTTCTCAAACCTTATGGGCCTACCTCTTCAGCATGCTCTTATTCAGATCTGACGGTCATCGGGAATTCAGGAAGAGATCCAACGAACACAGTTGTTGCTCTTCCCCGATTATCACTGCACCGCTGATCATCGTTGTTGTACTCAAGCCATCATCACTATTATACTTGCCATCAATGACAAGTATACGCTGCCTGTAAAACATGCCAACAATCCTTTGTACATTCTTCCTGTACGCATGCCATCTTTACTTATGCCCGTCTGTTATATTCTTCCTCTACTTATGCCATTCGTTGTTTGTTAAATATTTGCTAACAATCTCCCCCTTTGGCATTGATGGCAATACAAGCACCCGCATGTCGCATGCATTTGGACTCGACTCTCCTCCCAAACTATTTTCTCCCCCTTTGACATCAATGTCACAGAAGAAACATTCTTCCCCTGATCTTGTTGCAAAACATACTCCCCCTGTCGACTATAACCATCTTGGAACTACACTAGATATTCAATAAGTACTCCCCTTGACCAGGTGAGTAGATTAGGCACAAGAAATTATAACCCCCAATTTTTTACGAAGATATCCAAAAGGGGTCGATGTTAATGGTTTAGTAAAGATATCAGCCATTTGTTCTTTGGAAGGAATATAATTCAGCTGAACAATTATGTTTGTAACTTGTTCTCTGAGAAAATGGTACTTTATTGGAATATGCTTAGTCTTGGAATGAAGAACGGGATTCTTGGAGACACTAATGGCACTGGTGTTATCACAATGAATTGGAATAGGATCAATGTAAGTTACCTTCAGATCTGCAAGAGTTTGTATCATCCATAAAATTTGTGTGCAGCAAGTAGCAGCAGCAATGTATTCTGCCTCTGTAGTGGATAATGAAATGGATCCTTG
>ML787639.1:416503-449822 GCA_009831015.1 Picea engelmannii | reverse complement strand
GGCTCCACACCATAAAAATTGAGTCAATATTTTCTTCGTCAATTTATTCATTTTATTCCAAGTTTTCTTCATAATCAGTCACTACTAAAAATGAATTGTTCTCTTGTAAACATGCACACTCAAAAACATTGTTACAATCATATTAAAAATCATAGGAAGAACCATAGTGGTTCTTTTCATTTTTTTCTTCCAAGAGATATTTTCTTTCTTCATCTTTCTTGCCTATTGTAGTTTCATCAACATGACATTCACTTGAAAAATACATCACTAAGGGAGAATTAGAACAAATTCCTAGGAAACATGATCTAAGTCCTAAATAAAAACCCAATCAACTAACAAATAGAGTCTCCGTTATTTACCCAACACTCCCCCTTAATGGAGAAATTGATTGTCTACAATACTAATGCCTAACATAAGTAACATGCCTGTTGTTGGAAAAATAACTAAGAGGGGGGGTGAATCAGTTATTTATATATAATCTTGAACCTTTTCTTTTTCTATTGTAAATATTTCTAGATTATTATTTAATGTGTTGTTGATAAATTAACATGCATAGATATACAATATTTAACCAATCACACAAGATACAAGAGACATTGATTTTCATGAGGAAACCCATAAAGGGAGAAAACCTCTTCTTCTTAGGATGACAATCAAGCTCCAACTTTCATGTACACCATAGTATTTGACAACCAACTCAAATATGAGGCTCCAAACTCTAACAGAAAGATACAATTTTCAGAGAGCACCAACTCTCATATTTCTCTAGCACCAACTCCTAGAATATCTTCTAGCACCAACTAGAATTTAGAGGACTACAATCCTCCCTAGAACCACCCTACCTCCCTTATTGAATCTTACAAAACTTACTTACTTGATATGTCTCTGATTTGATCTGTTACAACTCCCTGTCTCCTCTTCCTTCTTCAACTTTTATTCTCAGTTCCACTTCTGCATATTTCTTCTTCTATGTTATACGACTCCACTGCACTCTTCTTCGTCTATGCTATTCTCTTTATCCTCTTATGTACCGATTCCTCTCTGTTCATATTTTATTCTACGTTTTATTTATGTGCTCCATCTGCATTTTATATGTTGCACCTCTCTTGTGCACTTCTGATACGCACCACTACATTTTTCTACCCGCATGTAAGAACTATCAAAAAAAGGCATACACTCTCTTCTATGTTATGCATCATCTTTTCTTTAAGCACGCCAAGTCCTCTACTAGATAATGCCTGCAACTCTTTGTCTTCTCTGGCGGTTATACTCAGTCTATTCTTCATCAATGGTTGTTATCCTCGGATTATTTGGCTTCTCTGATAGTGAGACCCTTCATCTTCTCTATTACAGTTGAGCTTATTCTCTTTGTTATAGCTACACCTGATCTTCTCTCACAGTTACAGGAGGTCTTCTCTGACCATTAAAGGAGGTCCTTGCTAATAAGCTCCTTGTGAACTTCACCTGCCCAAACTAGCACCGGGTGTAATTTTCCCCCACGTGGCTAATGGCTGTGACCATACGCTAATCAAAAAGGCGCTTTGTGACTTCGTGTTTCACGATCTCACGAATTAGCTCTCCTCCATTCTTTGAAGTCTGAACTCCCAAACTTTGAACCAAATCAACAATCCACAATCCTCTTTGATCCGACAATCCATAATTACTTTGCGACTTCGTTCTTTGCAATGTCTGCGGTCTACTCGAAGTAGTTCTTCTGATTCGTGATTCTGGGAATCTGCTGCCACATGTCCTCCTAAGCACCAGCGGCTAGGATTGCCTCAGAATTTCTAACTTCACGAGTTTTCTTTTCTCCTATGCACTCTAAAAAATTAAAGCTCATGCACTTACTTATGGATCCAATGACGGTTGGTCCATGTGCTCAGATCTAATGCCTCAAATTTTTTCTCCTCCTCTATACCCTTGTTCCTCTTGTCTAGAATCTCATCCAACGGTTCAGATTCTTCATAGTGCTCGATCTGACGACCACTGTCTCTCCTTCTCTTGAGCTTATGGTTTCTTTCGACTTAGAGGATTTTCTAAGTATTCTCTAGGTATTCAAAGGTTTCAGCCTCCAAACCATCTCCTTCGAAACTGATTGAAATGTCTCGCCTTCACTTTTTATTCTTGATCTCTATCTTCATAAAAAAGGACTTCTTACGGTACTATCATCGTTTCTTTCTTGTTTTCCTTCATCATTGTTGTTCTTTCCATCAATGAAAAACACATTATTCCTGTAAAGATGCCAATAATATCCCCCTTTGGTATTGATGGAAACCCTGAAAGGCTGCACTATTCTTCTTAGGCCTCCAACTATAGCATCCAGACCACACCTTTTTCTCCCCCTTTGACGTAAATGTCAAAGAAAACTTAGAGTGACTATGTTCTCCCCCGGACCAGAGATACAATAAGCAATCTCCCCTTGATTATATATACTATGAGCACTCTCCCCCTAATAAGATAGACTATTTTAACTTGATAACAGGTTCACGCCCAACTTCTGGCGTAGATACTCAAACTGAACTTTTGCAAGTTTTTTAGTGATGATATCAACAATATGATCTTTGGATGGAAGGTAATGCAAAGAAACAATAGTGTTGGTTACATGTTCCCTCAAGAAGTGATACTTGATGGGTATATGCTTGGTCTTGGAGTGAAGTACATGATTCCTTGACACACTAATTGCACTAGTATTATCACAATGAATTGGGATCAATGCAATATACTTTGCTTCCAAGTCTACAAGTGGTTGAATCATCCACAACACTTGGGTACATAAAGTGGCAGCTGTGATATATTCATCTTATGTAGTCAATAAGGAAATGGAACCTTGCTTCTTGCACAACCATGCTACAAGAGAATCTGCTAAGAATAATGCACCTCCACTCATGTTTTTCCTTTCATCCATGCAGTTAGCCCAATCAGCATTTGAATAGACTGATAATTGAAAATTTGGATTCCTAGGATATCATAGGCTCTAGTTCAGTGTTCATTTCAAGTATCTGAATATTCTTTTCATAGCCATCAAATGACTATGTTTGGGTGCAGACTGATACCTTCCTACCATTCATACAACATGCATTATGTCTAGATGAGATGCTATGATGTACAACATGATTCCTATCATATACCTATATGAACTCTGATCGACATCAGTTGAGTCATCATCCTTGCTTAACTTGCATCGAGTGACCACAGGTGTGCTCACAGGTGAAGAATCTTCCATTTGAAACTTTTTCACCATTTCTCCTAGATATTTCTCCTGAGAAAGAAATATTCCTTCAGACCTCTGAGTAATTTGTAGGCCAACAAAAAATTACAGTTCCCCTATCATAGGCATTTCAAATTCAAACTGCATGGCATAATAAAACCATTGTACCAATGAAGCATTATTACTTCTGAATATGATGTCATCTACATAGACCAACACAGTGAGCAAATCATTATCCTATGTTTTGATATACAGATTGCAATCAATTGTTCCTCTCTTGAACCCTTTGTATTGAATATACTTATCCAGTCTGTAATAACAAGCATGAGGATCTTGTTTCAACCAATATAAGGCTTTCTTCAGCTTGCAGACAAAGTCAGGGTTATCTGATAGTTGGAAACCCTTTGGTTGTTCCATATAGACTTCTTCTTTTAGATCTCCATTTAGAAAAGCTGACTTGACATCCATTTGATATAATTTAAACTTCTTTTGATAAGCATAGGCAAGAAACATTCTAAAAGATTCTAATTTTGCTATGGGTGCAAATGTTTCATCAAAATCCAGTCCTTCTATTTGAGCATACCCTTTGCATACCAATCTAGTTGTAATTCTTACAATATTTCCTTTCTCATTCATCTTATTTTTGTATACCCATTTGGATCCTATTACATTTTTATTTTTTGGCCTAGGAACAAGTTTGTGACATCACCCCAAAATAAAATATTTTATTTTTGTGTGCTGGAAATTTATTTCCATTTTTGGCAAATTTGAATCTGGATTTTTTTTCCATTTATGGCAATTCAGAATTTCAAATTTAATAATTGTATTTAACTATTGTGACTGTTGGGAAGAGATCTCTTTGGACTCAACTAACTATTCTATTGTGACACTTATATCACACCAGAATATTTATATTAACTGCAGGAGGACAAATGGAACAACCATGTTAAAAATCAGCTAACCATGACTCCATGAGTGGGGAACAAGTTGGAACTGCCTCTAGGCTAATGATTACAAGTGGAAAATAAGAGATTTGGCCATTGGTAGCCCCTAAAAATCAGGGATTAAGAATGCTGTGAAAATACCCAAAGGACGGAAAAGACCTGGGGAAAAAAAATGGATAAATAGCATATGCGAGGAGGCAGGATGTTGCCAAGTATGCAGGGAAAGGATTTCTGATCTTTCTTGCTATTATGAACACTGCGGATTGAGTGTGAGGTAAGAGGATATTGTTGAAATAGAATCTCCTTACTGTTATGAGCACTGCTGAGTAAGTGTGAGGCAAGAGGATAACTATTGGAATTGAAGGACATTGCTGAGGAGGAGTTTCCAAGTTTTCCCTCATGGATTCATGGTCAGGCTAGGCAGTGAACCAGGCAAGTGACTTTGGCTGCCCTGTTCTATGGTTGGGAGGAACGTGTTTGTTCCCTTTGTATTCCCGCGAACTAGATTCAGATATGTTGATCTACCCCTCTCTATTATGAATGACTATGTTTTTATTTCTATGTCATATTAAATCCAAATTGGAATGATGTCCATTCTCTGTCTGAATGATTTTTTTGATGCATTGTATTGATTAAATCGGAACTGTAACATTTTTCCATTTTGTTTGTTGTGGGGAATATATGTGAAGGAAATCTGTAATTATATTTCTATAAGTAAGTAAGGAAAGGAGGAGATTAATGTCAATGAGGCATATCCTCTCTGTAGAT
Organism: Picea engelmannii; assembly: GCA_009831015.1. NCBI lineage: Eukaryota > Viridiplantae > Streptophyta > Pinopsida > Pinales > Pinaceae > Picea > Picea engelmannii. The sequence continues at coordinate 444,902 of ML787639.1, read as the reverse complement.
AAATCCCCAGGAAACCAAACTCAGATCCCTCGAAACATCATTTATAATGACCAATATATGATGGAATGATATTCTTAATCGTGTATTTACATAGATGCAGAGATCTATTACTATTGACATTTAATGCTTTGATTTAAAAGAGGCTCTAAGTGAACATTATAGAATTTACCTTTTACATAAAATTTTATCCTTTGTGCCCTTCTGTGCGTTTAAACTCATAAGTTTAGATTTTTGGAATTCTGTCAGGTAAATAGATATAGAATCCTTCTACCCCTAATATTTTCACAGAACGAAGGTAAGAATACCAATACAAGGAAAAATTCTTAGAACTATAAAAATAATGTGAATTTCGGCATTTGGGACTTGCAGGTTACACTTATGCGAAATTCCCTCGCTTTTCGAAACCCTGAATCCCAAAATCCTTAAGTGTCAGCCCCACATCCTTTCACTTTTCGGAGTTCAAGAGTTGTTTTGTATTGTTGTTTGTTTTTTTAAAACCCGAAACCTTGAATCCCAAAATCCCAAAGTGTTGGTCCCACATCCTTTCACCTTTCAGAATTTGGGAATTGTTGTGTGTCGTTGTTTGGTAGTTGCAAACTCTAAAACCCCGAATCCTGAAATCCCGAAATGTTAGTTCCTTTCTTTTTTTTTGCAATACGGGAATTGTTGTATGTTGAGTATGAAAATCGGGAAACTCCGAACCCCAAAAATCCCGAAATGCGGGTCTCACCTTTTCCTTTTTCGCATTTCGTAAATTTATTTATCTCGATTTTTGGACACCGGAACTCACGAAGTTTCGAACCCCTAAATCCTGAAGCTTCTACTTTTTTCATTTCGGAAATTGGTTACATAAGAGGTTTGGGACAATTGAACTCACGAAGTTCCAAACCCTGAAACACCAAAATGCAGGTCCCACCTTCTCTTTTTCGCATATTTTCAGAAGTTTGTTTATGTTGGATGTTTGGAATTTGAAACCCCGAAACCCCGAATCCTGAAATCCTGAAATGTTAGTCCACGTTCCTTTTCGTAATTTTGGGAATTGTTTGTGTTTGATGTTTTGGGTTTTGAAGTCGTGGGATTCTGAATCCCGAAATCCCAAAGTGTTGGGCATATTTTTTTTTCACATTTCATAAGTTTGTTTATGTTGATATTTGGGCACTGGAACTCACGAAGTCCCAAACCCTGAAACTCCGAAATGTGGATGCCACTTTTCCTTTTTGCATTTCGGAAGTTCATATATGATGAAGTTTTGGACACTTGAACTCATGAAGTTATGAACCCCGAAACCCTAAAACCCCAAAGCACTAGTCCAACCTTCCCTTTGTTTCGCATTTCAGAGGTTGGTATCTGTTGATATTAGTTGTTGTATTCACGAATTTATGAACTCCGAAATCATGAAATGCTGGTCACTTTTCGCGATTTCAGGAATTGTTGTGCGTTGATGTTAGCTATTGTACTCGCGAAATCCTGAACTCCGAAATACGACATGTTGGTCACCTTTCGCGTTTTCAGGGGTTGTTGTGTATTGATTGGAGAATCTTTTCCTGATTGGAGGTATGGAAGTAACAGACTTGTTTACAAGTCACTCATTTAGTTAAACCTATGCTGGTGTTATAGACATCATCAAATAAGAAAATATTGGTGATTTTTACAAGACTTTAAATAACATTGAAGGGAGGAGTATCCACTCATTATATTGTCAAGTAGGATGTTTTAAGTTGCATAGTAAAGGAAATCAATGACATTAAGGCCTCTCACAAACTTTAAGACTCAATATTTATAACAGAAGACTTAATTGTTTGAATCTCGAAACTATGTAAGGATAATTGTACAAACAATTTTTTATTTTTTTTTGTGATAGTTTTTGAGGTACATTACATATGGTATCAGAGTTGAAGTTACAACACTGGGCCTAAACAGGGCCACATTGATTGCTTAGTATATATTTTGATTTATGAAAAAACTAATAAATCTTTTGGATTATAAACATAAATCTTTTATGTTTTGTGTCGAATAATGGTAGCTCAAGAAGGTGTAGAAATCAGGGTGGAAGAGAATCTGCAACAAGGACCTCCTGGAGATCCAATATAGAATAGTGATGGAAGCTCACCCACAGAGGTGCTGGAAACAATGAGGAACCTTATTGTTGAACTACAGGTTTTCAAGGCCGAAAATGAAAAATTGAAGAAGGCACAGCAAGAACAACAAAAGATAAATGAAGTATTGTTGCATAGTATAGTAACCAAGAAAGGTCCAAAAGATGATAACCATGAGGAAGAGGTCAACAAAAGGGCCTCCAAGAATTCTGGTGCGAAAACAGAAAAAAGGAGACAGTTCATCTGAAGGGACACCTTCAGCTGAAGACAAAACAATATCTGACAGAAAAAGAAAACAAACAGACCACCTTGAAGGAGAATTTAAAAAGATTAGACCAGCTAGTTTTGATGGAGAATCCAGGAAAGGAGAAGAAGTCAAGGCATGCTTGTTGGACATCAAAAAATACTTCCAAATCTACAGCTATTCCAACAACATGAAAGTCAGAATGGCCATCTACAATCTAAAGGGGAAGGCCAGCATTTGGTGGCAATACCTGAAATTGGTCAAGGGCCTACAGGAGAAACAGTTGGAATGGTCCGACTTTAAGAAGTATTTTAAGAAACAATACCTTTCTAAAATCTATTATGAAAGGGAGACAAAAGAATTCTACGAGTTACGACTCAGAAAAATGACGATGGAGGACCTTATAAATAAATTTCTGGAACTACTAAGTTTCGTACCATACATCTAGGAGGATAAGGTAAAAATCCAATGATTCTTAAGTTGTTTACCACAGTCCTACAGGGACAGAATTGAGTTTGACAACCCCAAATCCTTGAGCAATCCATTCAGGAAAGCATGAATGTGATATGACCAGTATAAACAATAGGTAGAGTTTCACAAGACCTGGAAGGATAAGAAGCAAGATGGAATAAACCAGCGGAAGAAGGGATACCAACCAGCTCATTATCAGAATGCAGCAAAAAGTTTCCCAAGGAAGGATATTCACTCCAATCATCCAAATACGCAAGGTAGCGATAAACTGGTAAACCTGGGAACGAAGAAGTTTGGGGATAACTCCCGTCATCCATTGAAGTGTTAGGAGTGTGGAGAGCCTCATCTAAGGAGGAACTATCCATGTTTAATTACAACAAATAGAAATGTTGTTCATAATTTACAGGAAGACTCGACAGTAGGAGCCATGGGCAGAAGTTTTCATCGGATAAATGCAGCCATAGATGGTCAACAAGCTTACCACCGGTCCTCGGTGGTAGAAATCGAAGGTAAAATCCATGACACTTGAATTTCTGTTTTAATTGACCCTAGAGCTATGTTAAGTTATGTTACTCCCGATGTAGTAGAGTTAAATAAACTTAAGAAACAAAAGCACGAAAAATCTTGGCTTGTACAACTAGCAATAGGTACTAAATGAAAAGTAGTTAACTTTATTTTTTATCTTCATTTTAGTTTAGATGGTCAAAATATAAGGACCAATCTGAACATCCTACCACTAGGGTCTTATGGTATGATTATTGGGATGGATTGGTTGGAACAACACAAAGCAGTACTAGATTGTTATACAAAGATACTTAGCTATAAAGATAATTTTGGCACTGTTAGAACAACCCAAGGCATACCAAAACATGTATTAGTCATACAAGTTTCAACGATGGAACTCAAGAAATTTATTAGAAAGGTATGTCAAGTTTACGCCATCCAAGTGACGAATCTATTAGAAAAAGAAGATAAGCCCAAGTTAGAAGACTTTGTTGTCCTACATGAATTCAGAGACATGTGTGTTCAGGAGATACCAGAATTACCTCCTAGGAGAGAAATAGATTTCTCCATAGAATTACTATTCGGATCAACCCCTATCTCAAAAGAACCCTACCGAATGAGTCTACCAAAACTGACAGAATTAAAAATACAATTACAGGAATTGTTGGACAAACAGTATATCAGACCAAGTGTCTTACCATGGGGAGCACCAGTCCTCTTTGTGAAAAAGAAATATGGTACTCTAAGACTATATATCGATTATAGACAACTGAACAAAGTGAACATTAAGAAAAAATACCCCTTACCCAAGATAAATGATCTATTCGATCAAGTTGGTGGGGCCAAGATATTCTCAAAATTGGATTTACGATCCGGTTATCAGCAAGTTAGGATAAAGGACCAGGACATAAAAAAAACATCTTTTCGAACAACATAGAGACACTACGAGTTTGTAGTCATACCTTTCGGACTCACTAATGCACCAACCACATTTATGTGCTTGATGAACAACATTTTTAGCCAGTACTTAGACAAGTTCATAGTAGTATTTATAGACGATATTCTGTTCTATTCTAAAATGGAGGAGGAACATGATGAACACTTACGAATAGTTTTGCAAAGACTAAGGAAACACAAACTATAAACAAAATTCGACGAATGTGATTTTTATCAAAATGAAATACAATATTTAGGACATGTCATTTCCTCAGAAGGTATTGTCGTAGACCCGGAAAAGATAAAATCCATTATGGAATGGCCAGTGCCTAAGGATGTGGTAGATATCCAGTCATTCATGGGAATCACTGGATATTATTGTAGATTTATAGAAGGGTTCTCCAATATAGCCTACCCTATCACGTCAATACAAAATAAATGGACCAAGTTTAACTGGTCTGAAAAGTGTCAAGACGGTTTTAACAAGCTAAAAGAATTATTGACATCGACACCCATCTTGAAGGTAGTAGACTCAGATAAAGACTTCACAGTATGCATCGATGCAAGTAAAGAGGGACCGGGTGGTGTTCTAACTCAGAAAGGGCACGTGATTTGTTATGAGTCCCAAAAATTAAGGAACACAAGTGAAATTACGTCACTCATGACTTAGAATTGGCATCAGTAATACATGCCTTAAAAATGTGGCGACACTATATAATGGGTACAAAATTCTTACTATTGATGGATAATAGCGGGGTGAAATATCTGTTTAACCAACTAGAACTTAATACAAGACAAGCAAGGTGGCTATCCTTCCTGAGTGAATACAACTTCGAGGTCAGACATATCAAGGGTAAGGAAAATAAAGTAGCAGATGCTTTAAGCCATAGAATCCATGGGTTATTTGACATAAATATCAGCAAGGCAAAAAGTGATCTGGAACAAAGAATAAGAACGGTAGGTGTTAACAATGGAAATTACAGTAAGATGATGGAAGAATTTCAAAATAGTATCGCAAACCCAGATAAACCAGATATAAGTATCGATAAGAAAGGACTTTTAAGATTTAAAAATAGACTGTACATACCGGACTCAACAGAGTTAAAATTAACTGTTTTAGACGAAGTGCATAAGAAACCATATTCTGGCCATCCACGTTACCAGAAAACAATAACAGCACTCAGAAAACTATTTTACTGGACTAATATGAAGGGCGAAGTAGCAGAGTACTTGGCTAGGTGCCAAGATTTTCAGCAGGTTAAGGCCAAACACCAGCATCTAGCTGGCCAATTACAGCCATTACCAGTACCAGAATGGAAATGGGAGACCATATCGCTGGACTTTATAACAGGTTTTCCTATAACTCAGAAACATAATGATTCAATCATGGTTGTAATTGATAAACTCAGTAAGTATGCACACTTTATTCCTGTAAAGTCTACTTTTAAAGCTATTAACATTGTTGAAATATTCAGGAAAGAAATTTTGCATGGTATTCCTAAAATGGTGATTTTAGATAGAGACGTAAAATTCACATCCGCTTTTTGGAAGGAATTGTTTGCAGGGCTAAATACTAATTTGAACTTCAGTATGAGTTATCATCCACAAACGGATGGACATACTGAAAGGAAAAATCAAATCAGATAGGATATGCTCCACATGTATGTAAGAACAAAGCCAAACAAGTGGGAAGACTACCTACACTTGGTAGAATTTGCATATAACAATGGGTACCAAACTTTGGCTAAGTTGAGCCCTTTTGAAATATTGTATGATAGAAAGTGTACAACTCCAATTAGCTGGGATAACCTGGCTGATAGACTCATGGTTGGACCAGACATGCTCAAATAAATGGAGAACATGGTAAAGAAAGTACAACATAACTTGAAAAAAGCACGGGACAAACATAAGAGCTATGTGGATCAAAAAAGAAGACACTTGGAATTTCAAGTTGGAGACCACGTTTATTTGAAGGTCAAATCCTGAAAAAGCTCGCTGAAGTTGGGGAACTGTGCCAAGATGGCACCCAGGTTTTGTGTTCCCTTCGAGATACTAGCTCGAATTGGACCTGTAGCATATCAGCTTGCGCTTCTAGCTAATCTAAGAATTCATAATGTATTTCATGTTTCTTTGTTGAAAAAGTATATTCATGACCCTACTCATATGATTGATTGGAACTTGGTACAGGTGGAACCCGAAGGCGAGTTCCAGGTGGAACCCCTATGCATTCTAGACTAGAGAGAAATAACACTTCGAAACAGAGCTATTGCTCAGGTAAAGGTGCAATGGAAGCACTTTAGTCTTGAGGAGGCCACTTGGGAATTGGAGGGAGATTTGCAGAAATCTCATCCAATCCTATTCTAGGAAAGGAATGAGCACTGATGACAGTGTTTTACTGAATGGGGAAAGGATATGATATCCTCCAAAAATAAAATATTTTATTTTTATGTGCTGAAAATTTATTTCCGTTTTTGGCAAATTCAAATCTGGAATTTTTTTTCCATTTATGGCAATTCTGAATTTCAAATTTAATAATTATATTTAATTATTGTGAATATTGGGGAGATATATTTTTGGACTAAACTAACTATTTGACTATGACACTTGTATCACAACAAAATATGTATATTAACTACTGGAGGACAAATGGAATAGCCATGTTAAAAATCAGTTGACCATGACTCTATGAGTGGGGAACAAGTTGGAACTGCCTCTTGGCTGATGATTACAAGTGGAAAATGAAAGATTTGGCCACTGGTAGCCCTTGAAAATCAGGGATTAAGAAATCTACGAAAATCCCCAAAGGAGGGAAAAGACCTGGGAAAAAATTTGGATAAATAGCATATGCGAGGAGGCAGGATGCTGCCAAGTATGCAAGGAAAGGATTTCTAATTTCTCTTGCTCTTATGAACACTGCGGATTGAGTGTGAGGCAAGAGGATCTTGCAGAAATAGAATCACCTTGTTGTTATGAGATCTATTGAGTAAGTGTGAGGCAAGAGGATAACTGTTGGAATTGAAGGACATTGCTGAGGAGGAGTTTCCAAGTTCGCCCTCATGGATTCATGGTCAGGCTAGGGGGTGAACCAGGCAAGTGACTTTGGTTTCACTATTCTAGGATTGAGAGGAACATGGTTGTTCCCTTTGTATTCCTATGGACTGGATTCAAATATGTTGATCTACCCCTCAATATTATGAATGACTATGTTTTTATTTCGATGTCATATTAAATCTGAATTGAAATGATGTCCTTTCTTTGTCTGAATGATTTTTCTAATGCATTGTATTGATTAAATCGGAACTGTAACGTTTTTCCATTTTGTTTGTTGTGGGGAATATATGTGAAGGAAATATGTAATTATATTTCTATAAGTCGGTAAGGAAAGGAGGAGATTAATGTCAATGAGGCAGATCCTCTCTGTAGATAAATCCTGAGGAAACCAAACTCAGATCCCTCGGAACATCATTTATAATGACCAATCTCTAATGGAATGATATTCTTAATCATGTATTTACATAGATGCATAGATCTAGTACTGTTGATGTTTAACGCTTTGATTTAAAAGAGGATCTAACTGAACATTATAGAATTTACCTTATACAGAAAATTTTATCCTTTGTGCCCTTATGTGCGTTTAAACTCATAAGTTTGGATTTTCGAAATTCTCTCAGGTAAATGGATATAGAATCCTTCTACCCCTACTATTTTCACAGAACAAAAGTAAGAATACCAATACAAGGAAAAATTCTTAGAACTATGAAAATAATGTGAATTTCAGCATTCGGGACTTGCGGGTTACACTTATGCGAAATTCCCTTGCTTTTCGAAACCTTGAATCCTGAAATCCCGAAGTGTCGGTCCCACATCCTTTCACTTTTTGGATTTCAGGAGTTGTTGTGTATTGTAGTTTGTTTTTTTAAAACCCGAAACCCCGAATTTGAAAATCCCGAAGTGTTGGTCCCGCATCCTTTCACCTTTCGGAATTCGGGAGTTGTTGTGTGTCGTTCTTTGGTAGTTGCAAACTCTGAAACCCCAAATCCTAAAATCTCGAAATGTTAGTTCCTTTCTTTTTGTTCGCATTATGGGAATTGTTGTATGTTGAGTATGAAAACCGGGAAACCCTGAACCTGAAAAATCATGAAATGCGGGTCTCACCTTTTCCTTTTTTGCATTTTGAAAATTTGTTTATGTCGATGTTTGGACACCGCTACTTGTGAAGTTCCAACCCCAAAATCCCAAGGCTTCCATTTTTCGTATTTTGGAAGTTGGTTGCATAAGAGGTTTGGGGCACTTGAACTCACGAAGTTCTGAATCCCGAAACCCCAAAATGCGGGTCCCACCTTCTCTTTTTCACATCTTTTTGGAAGTTTGTTTATGTTGGATGTTTGGCATTTGAAACCCCGAATCCCAAAATCCTGAAATGTTAGTCCATGTTCCTTTTCATAATTTCGAAAATTGTTTGTGTTTGATGTTTTGGATTTTGAAGTTGCAGGATTCCAAATCCTGAAATCCCGAAGTGTTGGGCATGTTTTTTTTTCACATTTCGAAAGTTTGTTTATGTTCATCTTTGGGCACTGGAACTCATGAAGTCACGAACCCTGAAACCCTGAAATGTGGGCCCCACTTTTCCTTTTCGCATTTCGAAAGTTCGTATATGCTGAAGTTTGGGACATTTGAACTCACGAAGTTCTAAACCCTGAAACCCCGAAACCCCGAAGCACTAGTCCAACCTTCCCTTTGTTTCTCATTTCGGAGGTTGGTATCTGTTGATATTAGCTATTGTATTCACGAATTTCCAAACTCCAAAATCCTGAAATGCTGGTCACTTTTCACGATTTCGGGAATTGTTGTGCGTTGATGTTAGCTGTTGTACTCGTGAAATACCGAACTCTGAAATCCAACATGCTGGTCACCTTTCGCGATTTTGGGGGTTGTTGTGTATTGATTGGAGAATATTTTCCCGATTGGAGGTATGGAAGTACCAGACCTGTTTACAAGTCACTCATATAGTTAAACCTGTGCTGGTGTTATAGACATTATCAAATAAGAAAATATTGGTAATTTTTACTAGACTTTAAATAACATTAAAGGGAGGAGTATACACTCATTTTATTGTCGAGTAGGAAGTTTTAAGTTGCATAGTAAACGCAATCAACAATAGTAAGGTCTCTCACAAACTTTCAGACTCAAGCTTTATAGCAGAAGACTTAATTTCTTGAATCTCGAAACTATGCAAGGATAATTGTACAAACAATTTTTTTTTTTTTTTTGTGACAGTTTTTGAGGTACATTACAAAGTTCCCAAGTATCATTCTTTTCAATTTGATCAAGTTCCTCATTCATTGATTTTAACCAATTTACATCTTTAGTGGCTTTATTAAAGTTCTTGGGTTCTGCCATAGATATGAAGGCTATATGTGATTGCTCGTTGTCTTTGATTAACCTTCTCCTAGTTTGTACACCTTCATCTTTCTCACCAATTATCTGAATTGCAGGATGATTCTTTTGAGTAATTCTGGAGGAAGGATTTGATGGTGATTGTTGTCTTGACTCTTCTTGTCTAGGTGTCTGTTCTCCACTTGATTCATCATATTCTTGTGACTTTGAGATTTGTTTCTCTTAATTTTCATCATTTTCATCATCTTCTTCATCTAACTTGGTGCTTACTCTCTATTGATATTTTGAAGGAGCTTCTTCATCAATTCCAACATCAATACAGTCTATTAATTTATGCATTATTTTGTTAAAGCATCTGTATCCTTTCTTGTTGTTGCATATCCTAAGAACATACCTTCATCAAATCTACCATCAAATTTTTCGAGATGATCATCATTATTTTTTATGTAGCATTTACTTCCAAATACTTTGAAGTGCTTAATTGATGCAAGTCGACCAAACCACAACTCATATGGAGTTTTATCATTGTTCGACCTTAGATGCGCTTTGTTTAGAATATGAATAGTCGTGTGAACAACCTCCACCTAGAAGGTTTGTGAAATTTTCCTTTCACTAATCATATCCCTTTCCATCTGCTGAACTGATATATTTTGGTGTTCTATAACTCCATTTTGTTCAGGACTACCTGGAATAATATATTCTCTTTTAATTCCATGTCTGTCAAAATATTTTTTGAAATTTTTTGACAAAAATTCTCCTCCCATGTCTGAGCGAATTGCCTTTAATTTCCTTCCTGTCTCATTCTCAGCGAACTCCTTAAACATTTTGAACTTCTCAAACTCATCAGAGTTGTCTCTGAGAAAGGAAACCCACATAAGTCTTGAGAAGTCATCAATGACCATCATAAAGTAGTGTTCTCCTCTAGTTCCTTCCTTTCGCGATGGTCCACACAGAGCCATATCAATATTTTGAAGTGGTTTCTCTAAATATGTGAAACTCTTCTATTTGAATTGAGCACGAGTCAAATTCCCCATTTGACAGGATTCACATACAAATTTATGAGGCTTAGATATTCTTGGAAGATCTTTCACAACACCTTCATTATTCATATTGACAATATGATCAAAATCTAGGTGTCCAAGCCTTCTGTGCCATAATCAACTTTCATCAAATTTTCTTAAGTGACACTCCTCCTTATCTTCCTTCAGAACATAGACATTGTTTTCAGTTCTAACCCCTTTTGCAATCAACTCTCCTGTGCTCATTGTTTTTATTTTACAATCTTTGGAAGTGAAAGTGACTTCACATCCTTTGTCACACACCTGAATGACACTAAGAAGATTATTCTTTAATCCATCAACAAATAATACATCTTGAGATTTTACTCTTCCATTACTTAAGCTTACTAGACCTTTACCTCTAATCTTTCCTAGAGCATCATTTCCAAAAGTCACATTTCTTGATTTACTTTCTTTGAGTGATAGGAACTTACTTTTGTCACCTGTCATATGACTAGAGAACCTGTTGTCAATATAACATGGGTTATTTTGTCTTTGAGCTGAAAACACTAATCCACACTTGTTATCTTCTTTCTTCTTCCAAACCTTGACGTTTTTATCTTTGTGATTTGAATCTGGCTTATAATTCTTTAGGCGAAAATATGGATCTTTATGTCCATAATTGTGGTAGATGTAACACTCTAGTTCATTCAATAAAGGATCATAATGATTGTTATGCTTAATCTGCATCTTTTTCCCAGCCATCACATGATTTGCAATCTGTGGTTTTTTGTTACTTGGTTGTCTCATTCTTTGTTGTGGCAGATATTTATTACTTGAGTGTCTTGATTGCTCATGTCTAAATCTTAAGGAACAATTTACATCTTTGTGGCCAAAGTTAGAACAATAAAAACAATATCCATAGAAAAAATACTTGTACCTGGAAAATGGTTGTCTTATTTGAGTAGGTTGCTTTCTTCCATGTTGATGATTTCCTTGAGAAGAGGGTGTATTATTTCTTTTTTCTACAGATTCAGTTCTGGTATCTTTTTCTTCACTCCTTCTTCGCGATTGATTATCTTCCTTCGTTTCTGCAGATTTGTTGTTTTCAATGGTTGTAGAATTGACAAGCTTGATGGATTCTTTGTTTCTTGACTGACCACTACTTGATCCCTCTTCAAAACCCAGACCAGTTTTCAACTTTGGATTCCTTTTTTTATTTATAATGGTGGATAATCCTTATGAGGCTTTAATACTTGTCATATTTTGATGATATAAGGTATGGAATTTCTCTAGATCTTTTCTGACTCACACTACCTTAGCTTCCAATTTTTCACCTTTTGTTTTGGCTTCCCTCAATTTTTGTTTGAGGATGTCTTCAATATTATTAGCTTCTTATAAATTAACCTTCATCAGAGTAATTTCTTCAGATCGTTCATTGCATGTTTTGTCATACCTGAGCAGTAACTTTTTTTATTTTCTTTTCTTTTCTCTGATTCTATCAATATCTTCCATGGCACTGACAAGTTCTCCTTCAAGATCTACTACTTCTTCAAAATCAATGAACTAACTTAATGTATCTTTGGTGTTTAGATCTTCTAAAGATATTAGCATGAAATCATTTATTTTATGTTCAATAGAAGAGTCATTGTTTTCATCATTTGAAGGATCGTCATCATTGTTTACACAAAGGCTTTTCTTCTTAAAATTATTCTCCTTATAAAAGTTCTTGTGTTTGTGCTTCTCTTCATCGTCATTTGCCTGATCCTTTATTTTGTGAGGACGCTTAGATGCAAAATGACCTATATTACCACAGTTGAAACATTTGAAGGGAATTTTACCTTTGTATTTGCCTAATCCTTTCGCCAATAGTCTCACAAAATTTTCTTCAATCTCATCTATATGTGAGTCTGTGTTTTTCTCTGCTTTAGAGGATGCCTCTCTTGTAGTGGATTTACCTTTGGTGATTCTCATTTCATAAGAAGTTAGGGTTGCAAGAATTTGATCTAGTGTCAATGTTTTGAGATCAGTTATTTCCTTTATAGTAGAGACCTTTGAGTTAAATCTATCAAGAAGAGATCTTAATATTTTATGGACTAGAAAAGATTCATCTATTATTTCACCTAGACCTTTCATAATGTTGACAAGTTATTCTATATGTAATAAGTACTTACTGATAGTTAGTCTTCATCCATCTTTAACTGCTCAAATTTCAGTCAGTGATTCTAAAGTTTTGGGTCTTTTACCTTTTCATTACCTTCAAAACTACTTATCAACTTGTCCCACATAAATTTTGCTGAATCATAGTGCATGACTTTGAAAAATTCATATTTTGCAAGTCCACTAAGGATGGAATTCATTGCTTTTGCATTAACTATAAACTCCATCTTATCATTTTTTGAGGCCATGTCTACAGGATTCACATATCCAATTTCAACGACATCCCAAACATCAACACCCAAAGACATTAAATATGTTCTTATCCTTATTTTCCAGAAGGCAGAGTTTGTTCCATCAAACAGAGGGGCTCTATTAGTTGAATGTGCTTCATGACTAGTCATGTTCAATCTTATGGATCTACCTTTGATCAACGGCACCAACTCTGATACCAATTGTTGGAAAAATAACTGAGATCGGAGGGGTGAATCAATTATTTATATATAAGCTTTAACCTTTTCCTTTTCTATTGTAAATCTTTCTAGATTATTATTTAATGTGTTGTTGATAACTTAACATGCATAGATATACAATATTTAAGCAATCACATAGGATACACTGAGAAACTGATTTTCATGAGGAAACCCATAAAGGGAGGAAACCTCTTCTTCTTAGGATTTCAATCAAGCTCCAACTTGTACACCATAGTCTTTGAGCACCAAATCTAATATGAGGCTCCAACCTTTGATAGCAAGCTACAATTTGTAGAGAGCACCAACTCTCATATTTCTCTAGCACCAACTAGATGGAAGCACCAACTCCCAGGTTTCTCTAGCACCAACTAGATGGAAGAACCAACTCCCAAAATATCTTCCAGCACCAACTAAAATTTAGAGGACTACAATCCTCCCTAGAACCACCCTACCTCCCTTATTGAATCTTACAAAACTTACTTACTTCATCTATATCTAATATGATCTGTTACAACTCCATGTCTCCTTTGCCTTCTTCAACTTTTATGCTTGATTCCACTTCTGTATATTTCTTCTTCTATGTTATCTGAATCCACTGCACTCTTATTTTTCTATGCTCCAGTATTTCTCCTCCTACGCACCACTACCTCTCTATTTAGATTTTCTTCTGCGTTTTAGCTCTGTGCTCAATCTGCATTCTATATGTTGCACCTCTCTTGTGAACTTCTGATACGCACCACTACATGATTCTACCCACATGTAAAAACTATCGAAAAAAGGCACACACTCTCTTCTTTGTTCTGCGTCTTTTTTTTTTTATAATGCAAGTCCTCTTCTAGATAATGCCCACAACTCTTTATCTTCTCTAGAAGTTATAATTAGTTTGTTCATCATCAGTGGTCATTATCGTGAGATTCTTTGGCTTCTATAAAAGTACGACCCTTCATCTTTTCTGTTACAATTGAGCTTATTCTCTCTGTTACATTTACACTTGATCTTCTCTGACAGTTATCGGAGGTCTTCTCTAACCATTAAGGAGGTCCTTTCTAAGAAGCTCCTTATAAACTTCACCTACACAAACTAGCAGTAGGTGCAAGTTTCTACCACATGACCACTGACTGTGACCATATGCTAATAAAAAAGGTGCTTCATGACTTCGTGTTTCGCAATATCGCGAGTTAGCACTCCTCCATTCTTCGAATTCCAAACTCCCAAACTCCGAACCAGATCAACGGTCCACAATCCTCTATGATTCAACGGTATAGAATTACTTCCTGACTCCATGCTTCATGATGTCTGTAGGTTTCTCAACATAGTTCTTCCAATTCATGATTCTGCGAATCTACTTATCTATTGCCATGTGTCCTTCCTAGCACCAACGACTAGGATTGCCTCGTGATTTTGGAATTCATAAGTTTTCTCTTGTCCTTTGGACTCTAAAAAATTAAAGCCCGTGCACTTACCTCTTGATCCAATGACGGTTGGTCCACATGCTCAGATCTAACGCCTAAGATTTGTTCTCCTCCTCTGCTGCTTATTCCTCCTGTCTGGACTCTGATCCAATGGTCCAGATTCTTCACAGTGCTCGATCCGATGACCACTGTCGCTCCGCCTCATGAGCTTACGATTTCTTCCGACTCAGAATATTTTCTAAGTATTCTCTAAGTATTCAAAGGTTTCAGACTACAAACCTTCTCGTTTGAAACCGGTTGAAATGTCTCGACTTCGCTTCTTCTTCCAGAGCTCTATATTCATAAAAGAGGAGTTCTTCCGGTACTATCATTTTAATTTCCTGTTTTCCATCATTATTGTTGTTCTTTCCATTAATGACAAGCACATTCTTCCTGTAAACATGCCAACACCTGTTAGTCTTAGTCTCAGCTAGGCTTACAACTTGACTCTAACAATTTCATCTTGACCTTTCTTGTTGTTAGATAGTGATGGAGATGGAGCTTGTTATATAGTGTTGTTAGATAGTGATAGTGATGGATATGGAGATTCTTCCTTGGATTTCTACTCCAAATGTGCTTCATATTGAATTTGTTATGCTTTACTTTCATATTGGCTTTGTTCTTTCTCATTTTGGAACTGGGCAGCTGACTATCGTTCTTTGTCCTCAACACTTCCGAAGGTTCTTGGAAGTGTTTGTCTTTAATGCTTGCAAATTCTTCCAACTTCTCATGAGTGGGTTTCTTTGCTTCCCTTCCTTGATATAATCATCAATGTCATGCTCAATGGACTGTTGCAACATCAATTCTTAAAAATACTTGATTTCTTTCGGGTTCCACGTCATAAAAATTGGCTCTTCGTCAATTTCTTCATTTTCTTCCATGTTTTCTTCATAATCAGTCACTACTAAAAATGAATTGTTCTCTTGTAAACCTGCACACTCAAAAAAATTGTTACAATCATATGAAAAATCATAGGAAGAACCATAGTGGTTCTTTTCATTTTGTTCTTCCAAGAGATATTTTATTTCTTCATCTTTCTTCCCTATTGTAGTTTCATCAACCTAACTTTCAGTTGAAAAGTTTTCATCATCATATTTAACTAAATTTACCAACGATTCACTTAGGTGTTCATTAGCAGTTATACATTCATATCCATTATCAATCTCATTTGAATTCACCAAATCACTAAACACTGCATCATAGGGAATTTCCTTACTATAACATGTGACTTCATTGTCACATAGACTTTCTTCATTAATCATTGCAATTTCAATAATGTCATTGCAATTTCAATGATGTCATTTTCAGTCTTTGTTCTAGTTACTAGACTGTCAACACAATCACCATTTTCAACAACAATGCCTTCATCAACTTCACCATTCTCACTACACTTCATACTATACTTCATTTCAATAATATTCCAAAATATTTTTGCAAAATACTACACAAGATATTTTCATGAGTGGTGATATAATAAGTTGTAATGCTATTACACCTCTTCTATTATCATAGAAATTGATACAATAAGTTGTAATGCTATTACACCTCTTCTCTTATCATAGAAATTGATACAATAAGTTGTAATGCTATTACACCTCTTCTCTTATCATAGAAATTGATATGACCTTCATTATCATAATGTAATAAATCTACTAACCATAACATTTTTTTCATTTCAATTTCCAAAGGTTCATAATTTATACCTAAGAAGAATGGAAAATTTGGCATCACTATTACTATTTCATATAATTCATCAAGTTCTTTAGTGATAAAATCTAGCTCCGCATTATGCTCAACAAACATGGATACTTCAGCTGGAAACACATCATACTGATTTGCAGAATATAGTAACTCTTCATGCCGATACTTATTCCTCATGTGTTTCAAATCTCTCTGGAGCTCTTTCAACCTCCTTTCATGACCCATGATATCTTCACTTTCTACTCGATGTAACCATGGAAATACCAAAGGGCGAACTTCTTCAATGTCCAAATATTTCTACCAAATCCTATAGCACAATGACTCCAGTTTTGTTTGCATGGTAGAAAATGACAATGGGAAGGATATTCTCCCTTGGTTATTAAAAATAAATCTCTCATGTGAGATCCCTCACTAGCATCACACAAAATCTATGCATATTAATGCACATAGAAACACAATCTTGCACTATCCAGATTTATTTGAATGTCTTCCTTCAAAACAATGCAAATCTCTACATGGCTGAAACAAAAATCGAAAGTGACTGTAGATAGACATGGTGGATCCTCCTTACATAGCTCCTATTCTGAAATCTCCAATGCATTAAGGATGTCAACGGGTGTCATTGTTCAACAATAAAAACAGTGGCAGTGACACTCCAATGCAGTGATATAGGCACTCGTTTTACCCATCAAACAATATAGGCACTCAAAACCAAAATCTGTAAAGCAACTCTCACCTCATTCAGTAGTTTCATCCAATCGTGATGGATGACTCTTCACATATATGGCTGTCCTCTGCTAGTAAAATTATTCACCAACAATTTGCTTCACTCAGAGACTATCAATGTCCCTTTATGGAATCTCCTCTAACATTATCAAATGGACACCATCTAATTCAATCTGAGTTCAAGGGGTCCATGGTTTGAATCCCATAGAGGGAATTTTCCTTCACGTGTGCACCCCAGGCGATGATGCTTGTCACAGATACCAAGAAGATTGTCATTATTCTCAAGGGGAATTCACAGGTTGAGGGAGTCATCAATTTCTTGTAGGAATACGACGGTCCCACAGTAGTTAAGGTTAGTGTGACTGGAAACATGCGACTCTGGGTTAGGGGTGATGACACTTCTTTTCAACGATAGTGAATTATGGCAACGATGAATATTCAAGGAAATGGCAGCCTTTGTTGTGAATTATGGCAGCAACAACAATACTCAAACAAATTATACTACTTACGCACTCACCCATCGAAGACCAAATTCATATAGGTGTCTGCGACTGCGACTGCTCTAGAGTTTCCTTCCCTTTTTCCAAATCGAAAGATAAAATTCAATTAGAGATCTGCAACAATACCCACTCACTCTACATGTGGCACTAGATGGCGAGTCCCATTCTTCCCACCAACGTCCAATGGATTCTCCTCCATGAGGGAAACACAATGCCTTCTCCTCCAATGTGGGTTGTAATGTTGCGGCTCTCTATTTTTATGTGGTAGGTCCAAATAGGTCTACAGTCGACGATTTCACTATGGTCGACTCCTTGACAGTGTATCCACAACAATAGATCCTCACACAACTGAGATGTCACATCTTCCAGCAAATGATAGCTACCTAATCTCTAAAGGACACGCCTCCTCAACCTCTACTCCACGTTCTTACAACAACAATCCTTATTTCCCACAGTGGGATTCATTCACGTCAACGATCTCACGAGAACTGATTCCCAATAGATCTCACGCATTCATGTGCAACAAACAAAAATACATTAACAAATAAATCATACCATAACAACAAAAGTGATCGACGGCTCTAACTCTTCACGACCATCCCTGTTGACAATCAAAACTGGAATGGGTTGCAGCAAATCAATCCCGAGGCAACCTCGAACCACTTTGGATTAGAAGCTGCCCTCTTCCAACCCGAGAGGGATCTCTTGAAAAATGTCACAAAATAAATTGAAGTAAGCATGAAAACAGTGGGCAGATTTATGGGTGAATAATGGTCTTGGATTTTTGGAGTTCGGGGGTTAAACTAGGGAAAAGGTCCATTGGGCATGGAGTTAAATGAAAACTGAAGAAAGGAGACAACAGCAGAGATCATTTAACTTGCACAAAGTGAGGCAAAGTAAGTCTATCTTTCATCACTTTGACAAATCAGGATGCGATAGCGGAAAGAAAAAGGAAAGGCCGACGTAGCAAAGGATATATGCAGAACTCTGAAAATGAAGATTGGTCTTACACCGCTAATAGCTAGTGTAGAGGAAAGACAATAAACAATTACAGAAAACCCAAATCCTTTCATTATAGTACTGGTCGTACTAAATTATAAGGAAGAACATTGGTTAGAAGAAAACAAAATGTAATGTAATCGTGATGGATTAAGGAAGACATAAAGAAATGATAACACATCAACTGTGAGTAAGGAGCATATCAAATAAATTCCAAACAGATTTACCACAGCCGAAGGAGAAGAAAACATGCTGAAAGAAATCAACCGTGATGAATCTCACAGTCACAAGAAAAAATTGTCTTTATTACTCCATTAATGGCTTACAAAATAACTCAGATTACAATCAAACCCTCTTGACAGAGGTCTTACCCCCAGTGCTGTGCTCATGCGCGCCCCCCTTTTTGGTGTTACAAACCTCATTCTTTTAAAGAGAAAAAATCTAACAAAAAACTCCTAGCGTTCCGGGAATCTGAACCGGTTCGCCTTCTCTGGACTATGCGAATGCCAGGCGCATCGCTGGTTCTTGAACTATTTCTAATTGTTTTGACAAGTGGACAGGTTCTAATGCCGGTATCATTTTGCAGTTTTAAACTACCAGACTAGAAGTCTCAGCTTCTGTTGTCTTGGCAATTGCAAGAGGCTCAATTTGCACCCTCTGCCGCAAAAACTCCTTTTAATTCTTCTGTCCAATATCCCAATGTCCTAACGAAATCATCCCCAGGAGTTGAAGTGATAGGAAATGGGTGCCACTCGAAGGGTGAAACCGCGGGACATTTCAAGGACATATATTGCCTACTCTTGTATTTAAAACCTTGTGGCTTGATCATTACAATGCTCAAAATGTTTCCAGGATATGTTGAGAAATTCAATATTTGTATAGAGTAATATCATACCTCAATGCTCTTAGCATCCTCTCACCCGCAAGAAATTCTAAATGCATCATTTTCCAGAGAGACATATGTCCATGACAGCCCAGTATAACCTGAACTTCAAATTCCCCTTCGACAAGCCATACTACCCTATCATCCGATACAACTGCACTTAGAAATTTATTTTGGTGGAGATGTTTCCCAGCCATTGTGATCATAACAATGTGTTCAACTCAGGCAAGGCTCCCTTTCGCTCTTCTCCAGCAAGCACTGTTTTCTTACCGATATCTTCAATGAATTTAAGCGAGCGATTATAACTTCCCGTTGAGAGAACTTCAACAGCAAATGGAACATCATAGGTAGTGTTTTCATCCAGTGAAAATCTTTCTTTGACATTGCAAGATAACATCGGCGATAGCTAAAACCCCCGCCAATGCAATGAGCAACCATACCAGCACAATTAAACGGGACTCATAAAAACCTGATTGTGAGCATTCGGAGGTTCCGACAAATGCCTCGAATCTTTCCATTCAAAACATATTTCTGTTTGCAGTCTCAATTCCTGGAGCTAGGCTGAAACCCCAGCAAAACGTAACCTATCGTATGACGCAATCCGTGAAGACATTATACAGGATGTAAATACTTCGATGAAAGATCTTTTTTTTAGTGCCGAAAATGGGCAAAGAATCAACAGAGTTTAAATGAAGCCTAAGGTAATGGCATCTATAGGGTTAGTCGAAACTCGAGGAACATCTATGAAATATATATTAGGTCACTCGTGTCCAAGGTGTCGCTACAGAACGTGCTGACCGCTAGATTCTACGCACAAATTACACCGTCGGTCAACAACTCGTACGCGGACTCAGTGGAACCTGACCATATTCTATGACTAACTTCAAACTTTTGGCCTGTATCTTCAGCCCTCTCAGTGTCATCGTTTTGATGGCCAGAGGCAATCAATAATCGAGAGCAGCGCATTCAAACGGCCATTGACAGTATTGTCAGTCCTGTCAGGAGAATCTCTCTGACTCATCTGGAAGAACCATAATTAGTAGTCCATGCGTGGCCAAAAATGCAACATGCCTATAACGCCCACATGAGCCAGCGCGCCAAAAAATAGGTCAGGTCTCTGATTCGCACAGTCTGCAAGAAGAAGTCTTCCATTACCGCCGGCAACAAATTCAGGTAGTCGTTTTCGAGATGACTATTCTCTATCGCTCAAACAAAAGCTTATGTCTTCATTAAATTATTGGGCAGTGATTGATCGTTATCAGTGTGTGTTTTGGGGATACTCCTATTCAATTTGAGGCCATGTCCAGTGAGTTAGATCATCTCCCTCACCTCCAAACCGTCTCATCTCATTTTTCTTCCTTTCAAACAGGTGTATGGCATCTTTGAAACTCAGTATTCTAGTACACTCAGGATTTCGAGCAGACTCTGATAGATCATTATCAACATGATCACTCTCAGCATCACCACTGTCACTGCTTCTCAATTCCCTATTTGAACCCATGTGTCTATTAGTCAAATCTTGAAAATATTTTATACTTTTAATTACTACAGAGTTAGATCGACGTGATCCTGTTCTCCCGATTTGAACTTGTTGCATTGGAAAAGATGACCTTCCCCTACGAGGAGACCTAACTGAATGCCTATTTCTGTCAGCTTGAGATCGATTAGCATTATCTGAGCCAAGATGTTCAAATTTAATAGAAGCTATGTTGACTATGGGACTTGCATTGACTAGCTGCCCCCACCCAAAATCTAATCCATGGTATCGCAACTTCTACGAAAAGTTCCCATTAATTCCAACAGGGATACCGCTGACTATAAGATTTTGGATTATGTGGGGGCAGTCGCTTTTAAATCGTTGAAGAAGTGAAGATCATCGGCACATGCTAAGATAGCAAACTTGATTATACTGGATTTATGGAGGCATGGATGGAAACATTGATTTATTATATATCTATGATGTCTATCATAAAAATCACTGTAAGACCTCGACCATTTCTGAATGTTTTGAGCTACTTATAATATGAAAGATATGAGACTAATAATGGCATTACGGACATCTGATAGAGAACATGTGGAATATTTCCTTCATAGTTGTAGTTCATCAGCATCTGTTTGCAGAGGTTGAAGCGTGATGTCAACTTCACTCAAATCAACATCTTCTACCACAGCTGGATCACACTTTAGATTCTGGTCCTTGTCAATGAGTACTTCACGAACACCCTCAAAAAAATCATTCTGTGGTGAACATCTTAGAGCTATGCGATACTCCACTTTCATGACACCATCTAACTTAGAAAAATCATTTTCATGATCTCCATGTGCAGCTGCTACAGCTGAAAAATGTTTGTGCATCAAACAAAGAGAAAGTGGAGCACCTTTTCCCAGTCAATGCAAGGTATGCACCAAGAGCTCCTTCTCCTGGACTCCTTGCTGCTATGTAAGCAAATCCAACATCAGGAAACAGGCCAATTGCATTTTCTGGCATTGCAAGAAGAGTCCTCTCAGTAATGACTCGGTAACAACCATGACCAGAAAGTCCAATTCCAAAACCCATTGTTACACCATCAATAAAAGAAATGTAGGGATTTTCATAATGAGCAATTTTACAAATGAGAGTAAACTCTGCCGAGAAGACCTCTTGCACAAGATTAGTGTTTTTGTCTTCTTTTATAGTAGCAACTACTTTTATATCCATACCTGCAGAAAGAGCCCGAGGTGAATTTCCCTCAACAAGAACACACTTGACCTTAGGGTCAGTATCCCATTCATCCAGACACTCCTTGTATTGAATGTCCATCTCTTGGGTAGCACAGTCGATTTTGATATCTGTTACAACATCGGCTCCAACTAGGGATGACACTTTCTCGTAAAGTGCCAAGAACAGTAGACTAGGTGCTTCCATCCATTGGGCGACCTAGCGTGAAAGATGCCATTCTGAGTTCTCTTACCAGTGAAATCACCATCAGAAACTTTTAATGGAGTCTCCAGAGCATGTGCAACCAATATTTTCCTATGACCGGCTGCTCAACCAGGACTTAGGACTATGACAAAGTCGTTCTCCCAGGGATAGATATCAACTTTAAAAATCCCCGGCAACGACGCCAAAAATGTTGACACTCAGAACTGAAATGGGTTGCAGCAAATCAATCCCGAGGAAACCTCAAACCACTTTGGATTAGAAGTTGCCCTCTTCCAACCCGAGAGGGATCTCTTGAAAAATGTCACAAAATAAATTGAAGTAAGCGTGAAAACGGTGGACATATTTATGGGTGAATAATGGTCTTGGATTTTTGGAGTTTGGGGGTTAAACTAGGGAAAAGGTCCATTGGGCATGGAGTCAAATGAAAATCGAAGAAAGGAGACAATAGCAGAGATCATTTAACTTGCGGAAAGTGAGGCAAAGTAAGTCTATCTTTCAGCGCTTTGATAAATCAGGATGCGATAGCAGAAAGAAAAAGGAAAGGCCGACGTAGCAAAGGATATATGAAGAACCTTGAAAATGCATATTGGTCTTACACCGCTGATAGTTGGTGCAGAGGAAAGACAATAAACAATTACAGAAAACCCAAATCCTTTCATTATAGTAGTGGTCATACTAAAGTATAACGAAGCACATCGGTTAGAAGAAAACAAAATGTAATGCAATTGTGATGGATTAAGGAAGACATAAAGAAATGATAACACATCAACTGTGAGTAAGGAGCATATCAAATAAATTCCAAATAGATTTAACACAGCCGAAGGAGAAGAAAACATGCTGAAAGAAATCAACCGTGATAAATCTCACAGTCACAAGGAAAAATCGTCTTTATTACGCCATTAATGGCTTACAAAATAACTCAAATTACAATGAAACCCTCTTGACAGAGGTCTTCCCCCCAGTTCTGCGCTCATGCATGCCCCCCTTTTTGGTGTTACAAACCTCATTCTTTTAAAGACATAAAATCTAACAAAAAACTCCTAGCGTTCCGGGAATCTAAACCGGTTCGCCTTCTCTAGACTGTGCGAATGCCAGGCGCATTGCTGGTTCTTGAACTGTTTCTAATTGTTTTGACAAGTGGAAGGGTTCTAATGCCGGTATCATTTTGCAGTTTTAAACTGCCAGAATACCAGTCTCGGCTTCTGTTGTCTTGGCAATTGCAAGAGGCTCAATTTGCACCCACTGCCGCAAAAACTCCTTTTAATTCTTCTGTCCAATATCCCAACGTCCTAACGAAATCATCCCCGGGAGTTGAAGTGATGGGAAATGGGTTCCACTTGAAGGGTGAAACCACGGGACATTTCACGGACATATATTGCCTACTCTTGTATTTAAAACCTTGTGTCTTGATCATTACAATGCTCAAAACCTTTCCAGGATATGTTGAGAAATTCAATATTTGTATAGAGTAATATCAAACCTCAACGCTCTTAGCGTCCTCTCACCTGCAAGCAATTCTAAATGCATCATTTTCTAGAGAGACATATGTCCATGACAGCCCAGTATAACCTGAACTTCAAATTCCCCTTCGACAAGCCATACTACCCTATCATCCGATACAGTTGCACTTAGAGAATTCTTTTGGTGGAGATATTTCCCAGCCATTGTGATCATAATAGTGTGTTCAACTCAGGCAAGGCTCCCTTTCGCTCTTCTCCAACAAGCACTGTTTGCTTACCGATCTCTTCAATGTATTTAAGCAAGTGATTATAACTTCCCGTGGAGAGAACTTCAACAGCAAATGGAACATCATAGGTAGTGTTTTCATCCAGTGAAAATCTTTCTTTGACATTGCAAGATAACATCAACGATAGCTAAAACCCCCGCCAACGCAGTGAGCAACCATACCGGCACAAATAAACAGGACTCATAAAAACCTGACTGTGAGCATTCTGAGGTTCTGACAAATGCCTCGAAGCTTTCCATTCAAAACATATTTCTGTTTGCAGTCTCAATGCCTGGAACTAGGTTGAAACCCCAGCAAAAAGTAACCTATCGTATGACGCAATCCGTGAAGACATTATCAAGGCTGTAAATACTTCGATGAAAGAGATTTTTTTTAGTGCCGGAAATGGGCAAAGAATCAGCAGAGTTTAAACGAAGCCTGAGGTAATGGCATCTACAGGGTTAGTCGAAACTCAAGGAACATCTACGAAATATATATTAGGTCACTCGTGTCCAAGGTGTTGCTACAGAACATATTGACCGCTAGATTCTACGCGAAAATTACACCGTCAGTCGATAGCTCGTACATGGACTCAGTGGAACCCGACCATCTGCTATGACTAACTTCAAACTTTTGGCCTGTATCTTCAGCCCTCTCAGTGTCATCATTTTGATGGCTAGAGTCAATAAATAATCGAGAGCAACGCCTTCAAACGACCATTGACAATATTGTCAGTCCTGTCAGGGGAATCTCTCTAACTCATCTGCAAGAACCATAATTAGTAGTCCGTGCGTGGCCAAAAATGAAACATGCCCATAACGCCCACATGAGCCAGCGCACCAACAAATAGGTTAGGTCTCTGATTTGCACAATCTGCAACAAGAAGTCCGCCATTACCACCGGCAACAAATTCAGGTAGCCGTTTTCTAGATGACTGTTCTCTATTGCTCGAACAAAAGCCTATGTCTTCATTAAATTATTGGGCAGTGATTGATCGTTATCAGTGTGTGTTTAGGGGATACTCGTATTCAATTTGAGGCCGTGTCCAGTGAGTTAGATCATCTCCTTCACCTCCTATTGGAAATATTGTCATTGATGGCAAAGGATGAGGCAAAGGAGGAAGAAGAGCTTCCATGTCAGAAAATCAGTGTATGGTTGAGTTTTGGATGGGCACGTATGATTTCTGCAGACCACTGCTGACAGTCGTCAGATCTGCAAAATCTTTGAGGAAGATAAGCCATCGGAGAATCAGGGATCGGGACTTTGAAATGTCCAATTCATTCGACAACGAAAAACCCAAAATCGCGATATGTGATTTCGCGACTTGATCGCAGCCATTGAAGCAAGCATGCGACAGCCGTCAGATCTACAGAATCTACGAGGGAGATAAGCCATCGAAGAATTGGGGATCGGGACTTTGAAATGTCCAATTCATTCAACAACGAAAACCCCAAAATCACGATATGCGATTTCGCGACTTGATCGCAGCTGTTGAAGCAAGCAGGCGATATGGACTGTTGATTTACTTCATCATAGAATCGGGAATCAGATTTTCATGAGTCCCATGAACAATTACAACAGAAACCCCCAAATCGCGATGAAAGAAATCCCGACTGAACCTGAACCATCAGATCAACATGTGATCTAGACCTTCAATCCAATTCACGACAACAGACCAGGTCAGCTAGGGACACGTAGCACAACCAGGGAATGACAGGTGTCAGGCAGAGTCAACACTTCAGGCACATGTAAGTCACGAATCAGAGTGACACATGGCAGTATTTAACACGTGTCAAACCACGTGTGACGTCAGCAGAGTATCGAGGATTGGGAATTTGAAATGACAAAGTCACTTGACATCAGGAATGTCAATTTCGCGATGAGCGATTTCCCGATTTAATCATAGCCACTAAATAAAGATCACATCTAGACCATTGACATAAGTCTTGAAATCCTGAGAGTTAATCTGAGTCGTCCGTCTAAAGAAGGACACGTGTCACGCGTTCGTGCGCATCGGAGATCTGAGACACCAGGCATCGGGACTTGCAGGTCTCAAAACCTTGGAAAGATCAGAGTTATTCATCTGGAAGGACGCGTGGTAAAGGATCAAGGCACCGTTGGCATTTTGTTCATCAAGAAATCGGGGATCCCGTTGACAAGAGTTTTGTGCAAGTCAGAATCATG
The DNA here is from genome assembly GCA_009831015.1 of Picea engelmannii. Classification (NCBI taxonomy): domain Eukaryota; kingdom Viridiplantae; phylum Streptophyta; class Pinopsida; order Pinales; family Pinaceae; genus Picea; species Picea engelmannii. The sequence continues at coordinate 418,533 of ML787639.1, read as the reverse complement.
ATCCGCAAAACCCCGATGAGTGGGGGCTAGCTGTCAGCACAGCAGAGCAAGAGGACGGAGGCATAGTGGAGGCCAACTGTCAGTGTAACGGAGCATCGGTATTTGGACGATCGAGAATCTTGTGGTTGTATGCATTGAGGAATCACAAACCCCGTAGCCCCGACGGGGTAAGGTTGTGGTCACAATGTGACGGTCACGTTGAACATGAGCTAAGCTCAGGAGGGCTAGCGTATCGAATGTCGAAACCCGATTTAAAAAGGCACGCGTAGGTTTGATTCAAATTTTAAAGAGGGACCCAATTTCCCCCGAGCAATAAATATGGGACCTGATGAGCATTGAACGTGTCCTAGATCCATGGGTTTTAGAAGGGGTCGACGCTCTTTCTACAGGTGATCCGAAGAAGCGAAGAAGGACGGTAAGGATGGTAAGGATGGTAAGGACGGTGATAGGTAGCAGGGGTCCCTTCTGGAGAATGTGGAGGCCATTTCCTAACAATAGGCACATCTACAGATCGCTGAGGTAATTTGTGCAGGTGGAAAAACTACAATGAACCCCGGTAAGTTACAATAGATCTGAACTGCTCAGCAACACATATTATTACTGATCCAGTGTGAAAATTAATGAAACGTGGTCAGCAATGAGTCTGAGGGTTTAACCCTTCAGTAGAATCATCCTACCAGTAGAAACTAGTGCTATCTTTACGGGGTTGAAGCTCCCTTCCAGGAAAGGATGGTAAACGAGAGAAGGTTGTAGCCTTCTGCAGGTAGAAGCCTGCATACTAGTATGAGTCTACAGTAATACACTTTTGTAGAATGTTTTCTTAATAATAATCATTGAAGACAAAGACAACGATAGCGGTGGTTTTCTCCCGATTTGGGTTTCCACCTTAAATTCCTGGTGTTCATGTGCCTTACTCATGTGTGTTGGTTTGTTTGTCTTTACTACACTGTTTTATTGCTTAATAGACATCTAATGAATAATGAAATATTTCTAGATGCACTCTTGTCTCTATAAAGTAGCCTAAGGTTTATCTTTTAGTGAAAACTGGAGAAAAATTATTATTGCTCAAATACTAATTCACCCCCCCCTCTCAGTATTTCTCAACAATTGGTATCAGAGCTAGGTCCTTCTGAAAAAGGCTTATCCGCTAGAAGGAAGTTCAATCAAAATGAGCAATCAATATGGATTAGCATCTATCAGGCCTCCACTTTTCAATGGAAACAATTTAATCTTTTGGAAAACAAGGATGAGATCTTATCTTTAGTCTCTGGGAGCAGATGTATGGGCTATTGTTGAAGGAGGATATCAATATCCATCTACAGTACCAATAGATCCAACAGAAAGAAAAACCTATGAGACAAATGCAAAAGTAGTTAATGCTCTGTTAGGAAGTCTAACTGAATCAAAATTTGTCAAAGTCATGCAGCTGAACACAACAAAGGACATATGGGACAAAATCATTCTAAGTTATGAAGGTGATGCAAAGGTAAAAAGTGCTAAACTGCAAACTCTCATAATTCAATATGAGAATCTTAAAATGAATAATGAGGAAAGCATTGAAAATTTCTTTTTACGTCTTGATGATATTGTAAATCACATGAAAAATCTGGGAGAAACAATCACCGAATCTACTTTGGTTGAAAAAAAAAATTAAGATCTCTAACTGCAAAGTTTGAGTCAAAAGTATCAGCTCTTGGAGAAAAGCAGGATCTTCAAAATCTTACTGTGGTACAACTACATGGCATACTAACTGTGTATGAAATGAGAAGAGGAGGACCATCTAAAGTCAAAGAAGCAGTCTTTAGAACTTCTACAAAGGAAAGGAAGTACAAATAGCAGAAGGATCAGGTTACATCTCAGAGGAATATGAGATAAACTTTGTAAGGAAACTCCAAATTGGGACAGGACGGTTCAGAGGTAAGCTTCCTTTCAAATGTTTTGAGTGTGGAAGAGTTGGTCATTATACTGCTAAGTGTCCTTATAAAGAAACACATAAAAAGGGGAAGGAAGTAGCAGGAAGAAATAAGAAT
>ML787639.1:373842-398148 GCA_009831015.1 Picea engelmannii | reverse complement strand
CACCATTCAGTGGAGATTTCAGATCTACAACGATTGAGAGGGATCTTGGAGATTCGGGCACCTGGGTTGTTCTTACCATCACCCGATCTATATTCTTGGAGAGTTTCAGGTCATTTGGAGATCTCCTTCATCAGGGTCAAACCTGCTAGGGTTTCAGTCATCCAGTGGGGCACACCATTCAGTGGAGAATTCAGATATATGGAGTTTGAGAGTGGATTTGGGAATTTGGACATCTGGGTTTTCCTTGCAGTTGACCAATCTATCAATTGGAATATTTATTAGAGTGATTGGACACTTTTTGCAGCAGGGTTGAGTTATTGAGGGTTTCATCCTTCCATTGGAGCGTGACATTCTTCAGCTGGAGAGTTTGGTATTCAGATCTGCTTGTATTGATCTTCATTTCTTATTCAGCCTTTGGAGGCATTATTTTGTATTAGCGGGAGCATTTTGTAGAAGCTTATATCTATTGCTTGTACGGCCATCTGAGGTTTATGCCAGATCAGCCATCTATTGTATTGATCTTACATTGCTCATAATAAAAGGTCAGATCTTTGCTTGTGCTTCTGCATCTTGAATATATTGTGATCTCCATGTGTTGATGAATCTTGTATGCACTTAATAACTCAATAAATTAGTAGTAGTTAGTGATTCCAAGAAATAATTGGCTTGGGATCATTACATATATCCATACCTGCAGAAAGAGCCCGAGGTGAATTGCCCTCAACAAGAACACACTTGACCTTAGGGTCAGTAGCCCATTCATCCAGACACTCCTTGTATTGAATGTCCATCTCTTGGGCAGCACAGTCAATTTTGATATCTGTTACAACAATCCCGACGACTCTCTTCCAGCAACGTGGCGCCTCTTCCAACAATAGTGAGGAAATGGAATCTTAAGTAGAAACTCCCTCCATAGGCAGGTTACGTTCACACACTCCAATAGACAACTCCTTTACTCAACCTCTAACCATGATCTAGGTTCAATACACACTAAGTGACATACAAACGACACCTACGTCGTCCTTTCTCTTTCGTCTTGTTCTACCTTCAACAAAATCCTTTTTTGTTCAGCAACAATGACACTATCTATCCATAGGCCTATCTACATGGCTCAGATACCAACTTAGAAAATGGAAAGGAGACCATCCCCTCACAAGTGAGGCAGGCTACGCCTAGAGGCAACCTAAGCAACGTTGCACTCTCAATATTAATCAGTCATGAATATAAATAAATCAATCTATTAGTTAGGTGATTGCATTTTTCTTTAGGACTTAAATATTATTTCCTAGGATTTTGTGTTGCAGAAGAAAAATGGTTGTTGTTGAAGGTGGAGCTAGATGGAAGGAGAGGAGGATGCAGGCACTGTTTGTAGATAAAATATGAGAAAAAAACACACGGTGAGGTTACGCTCACTTCTCTATTATTCAATGAAGTCTGATTACATTCTTAAATAGGAAAAGACTCTACTGAGTCGGTTACATGCAAACCACAAACAACTAGACTCTACAAACAATGAACTACAAACTAACTCTTAGAATTGACTGTTAGAACTGGTGCTTACAACTGGTGCTTACTCCATTATTTCCAAGTCTCCCCCTTAATGGAGAATGGATTGACTTCTACACCTAACATCTCTCTAAACATCTCAAACTTAATCTTTCCAAGAGGCTTAGTGAAAATATCAACAATATTTTCACTAGTATTACAATACATAAGAGCTATTTCATTTAACTGCAAATTTTCTGTAACAAAATGAAACTAAGCTTCGACATGCTTTCTCCTTGCATGAAAAATCGAATTCTTCACAATATTGATTGAGCTTTGATTATCACATTTTATTATCATAGGTTCCTTTCGTTCTTCTCCAACATCCTAAAGAAGTCTTCTTAACCAAACAACTTCACAAGTTGGTGCACACAAGGATTTATATTATTCTTCAGTAGAAGACAAAGATATAGTAGGTTTCTTTTTATTGCTCTATGAAACAACCCTGGATCCAATGTTGAATGCATATCCAGTGGTTCATGTTCAATCATCCAGATTGCTAGCCCAATTAGAATCTGAGTAACCTGTCAACTCAATATCAGATGTATCAGTATATTTAATACCATAACCAAGTGTTCCTTTTAGATACCTGGGTACTTCCTCTGCTGCATTCCAATGGCTTTCATGATATTTTACCATAAACTGACTTAACACAATCACACAATATGAAATATTAGGTCTGGTTGTGGTGAGATAATTCAAACTACCCACCATCTATCTATACATAGTGCCATTCACCAACTTCGAACTATCATCACAAGAAAGTTTCACATTCCGCTGCATGGGAACAGTAGAAGACTTACACTGATCCATTTTAAATCTCTTAAGTATTTCTTTGATATACTTACTCTGACAAACAAAAGTTTGGCCCGCATTTCTCTAAACTTCAAGACCTAGGTAGTAATGTAACTCACCGGGATCTTTCATTTCAAATACGTTTGACAACTGCTGCTTGATTTTATCAATTAATTTCTCTACATTTTCTATAATCATCAAATCATCAACATACAAGGAAATCAATACTATATACCCTTGCTCATCAAATTTGGTATATATATTTGGATCACTTTCGCTCCTCATAAAACCATGTTGAAGAAAGAAATAATCTATCTTTTCATACCATGACCTAGGTGTCTGTTTTAGTCCATACAATGCTTTCTTTAACTTACATACTAAGTGTTCTTTCCCTTTTTCCACAAACCCTTCAGGTTGAGTAAGGTAAACCTCCTCCTTTAACTCACCATTCAAAAATGCAGATTTAACATCTAACTGATGTAGCTTCCAATGATACTTTCTAGCCAAAGCAATTAACATTCTCATAGTATTCAATTTAGCTATTGGTGCAAATGTTTCAGCATAATCAATACCTTTTGTTTGTGAATACCCCTTGCCACCAGTCTAGCTTTATACTTATCTATACTACCATCTTATTTAAACTTGGGTTTGTATATCCATTTGCATACAATGGGCTTCTTATGTTTAGGCAATTCAATCAATTCCCAAGTATCTTTTTTCATTATAGATTCGTATTCTTCCTCCATTACATTTCGCCATTCATCATGTTCATTAGCTTCATCAAAACTCATGGGTTCTATGAAATTTAAAATGCTACTCATTAGGGCATAGTCTTTATACCTCTCAGGGAGATGAATCTGTCATGAAGATCTTCTCAACTGATTATCTTCCTCCCCACTTTGTGAAGATCTGTCTTCACCTCTAGGTGAACTGTGACTACTTGAATTGTCCATATCACTGAGTCATTCTTGTTGTTGTTTTTTCTGTCATTGCAGGGATGGCTGCTGCTATGTGGGCCATTGTTTCTATTGCTCCTCTTCTTTAACTCCTTCATCAACAAGTCTCTATCATTCCTCATGACTGTTGTCATCATGATTTCCTACTTCCTCCTCATGGAAAAGTACATCTCTACTTGCAAATACTTTATGAGAAGCAAGATCAAACAATTTGTATGCTTTAAATTCATAACGGTACCCAATGAAAATACATTTAATGGCTTTAGCATCCAATTTCCTCCTATTCTCCTTTGGAATATGAGCAAAACCCTTACACCCAAATACTTTCAAATTATGAAGTATAGGTTTGGAACCATACAAGGCTTTGAAAGGAGTAACATTATCAAGACACCTTGTTGGACTTCTATTCTTTAAATAAACTGCAGTATTTATGTCTTCAACCCAAAATGCATTTGATAGATTCTTACCTTTCATCATACTGCGTGCACACTCTACCAGATTTCTTTTTTTCCTTTCAGTAACTCTGTTCTTCTGTGGAGTGTGTGGTACTGTAAACTTCTATACTATTCCAAGATCTTTGCAATATTTGTTGAAGTCCCCTGATTTATACTCTCCCCCTTGATCTAAATGAAGGATTTTGATGGATTTTCCTATCTTATTTTCCACCATGGTTCTGAATTGATTAAAGTAATTGAAAATATCACTTTTTCATCTAAGGAAGTAAAACCATGTGTATCTCATGCAATCATCAATAAATAACAAAAAGTAAAATGCACCTCCTAAAGACCTAATCTGCATAGGCCCACAAACATCAGTATGGACAAGATCTAACACATCTTTCTTTTTCCTATTATCATTAGAGGGGACTTCATCTCTATGCATCTTTCCTAATGCACATCCATCAGAAGAAACCTTCTCATTCTTTAACATGGGAAGTCCTTCAACCATATTATTTTTTTGTAATAAAAATAAATGAGGATGATTGATATGTCCATACCTTTGATGCCAAAGAATATCTGTTGGCATAGTTGCAGAAGCCAGTGTGTGATGTGCTTTGCTGGTAACATCAAGTTTTTATAAGCCTCCTTCTCTAACTCCTATTGTAATAGTTTGGAAGTGGTCCAACAGATCCGTCACTATGCAATAATTCTTGAAGAATTCAACCTTCAAGTTCTGATTTGTAATGGTGGACACAAAGATCAATTTTTTTTTTATTCTTGGCACATCAACAACATTGTGAATGTGATGAACTGTACCATTCGGCAATGTCAGAGGAATGTCTCCATATCCATTGATCTGATGAGCGCAGTCATCTCCAAGATATATGATGGCACTATTCTGTGTTTCTTTAAAATTAGCATACCAATTCTTATTACAAGTCATATGTACTGATGTTCCGGAATCCACAAACCAGGCATCAGAATCATTTGTTTCAGTAGATAAAGCAACGTTAGACACAAACAACCTAAGATCCCGTGATTCAAAATTTGGGGTTTCATAAATATCATCACTAGCAATAAATAATCTAAGATCATGATTTGAGGATTTTTCTGCATAATAACCTGAATGTGTTCTAGGTTTATTCCTTGCTCATCACTTTTCTTCCTATGACAGTCTTTAACAATATATCCAAGTCGACCACAATAAAAACAACTCTTTGACTCATTCCTGTCAGATTGCATTCCTTGATTTGGAGATTGTCTTCTCTGCGATGAACTGTCTCTCTGCCATGAACCGCCTCTCTACCATGAAATGTCTCCTCTACCTCTTTCTCCTAATCTCCCTCTTGTAGATCTCTTATTTGACCACAGTGCCAAATCTTTATTCTGAGGCTTCAGATTCCCACACCTCTCTTCCTCTTGCAGCAAAATACCTATCGATTTTTCAAACGTATGAGGTTTCTCCCTTGCTGCGAGACCTGTTATGAACATATGATAATGTTCTAGCATACCATTTAAGGTAATAGTACCAGATCAGTGTTGGAAACAATTTCCCCTATATTTACTAGCTTGTCTTTCACCTCTTTAATGCAACCCAAAAATGAACTAAAAGATTCATTTCCATCCATTTAAATGCCTAGCAATTTAGTTTTCAGGAACAAAATGTGATTTGTGTTGCTAGTTTCATACAATGCTTTAAGCGTTGTCCATGTTGCAATAGAAGTTGTAGCTTCTCTATTATGTGGAATTATGTTATTTTTAATAAACATGTGCAACGATACATTTTCTTTGTTTTCGCGCTTCTCCCAATGTTAGATCTGTGCTGCTGTCGCACCTGCAGCCACATAAGGTTTCAATTTAGTTCCCTTCGCAATGTTCCATATGCCATAGCCTTCCATGAGCATCGGCATATTGAATTCTCAGTTAATGAAATTCGATCCATCTAACTTGTTGGCTTCGTTGAGGTAGGTTTCTGCGACATGATTCACCATCTCTGCAAAATATTTTCTACAAGGGAATCACGAAGGATATGCAACTTTCTGTCGCTCTGCCTTCATATACCACCGATCCGTCTCTACTTTGACCTTAGCTTTATTAAAAGAAATATAAGGAAACCTTAAAACCACTTTATATATAAAAATAATATATAAATTTTACATACATATATCAACCTTTAAATCATGCATGCACCTTAATATCCAAAATATTCACTTTTTAAAGAAAAACATTACAACTCCCTCTTCACCTAGCAGCCTCACCTTTTTATAAGAAGATATCCACTTTTAATAAACTTCAAAAAATCTACATTGAATAAAAATGCACCTTTTAATAAACTCGAAAATAAAAACCACTTTCAATAAAAATCCACTTTTAAATATCCACCTCATTACACTTATATCCACTTTCATAACTCCCATACAAGTTTATACCTCTCCACTTTAATAAAACGTTTATAACTCCATGCTTATAAAATGTTTATAACTCCACGTTTATAACTACGTCGAAAGGCCTACACCTATTGACAATGGGCACAATTAATGATCTTTTAACGTTATTTAAGCTTAAACCCTAAGCTTAACATGTTTACTTTTTTACATTTACCTAAGAATACTTAAAAAATTACTGTGAACATTGACACGTTCAAATGATTAAGAATATAATTGACACGTTCAAATAATTAAGAATGATTAATATGTATGCATGCTACTATCTCTCAGTTTTTATGTTAAATCACCATTCATTTCTGATGCCACGACCTCCACGCATTACCTCCCACATTATGAACATTCCACGACCTGAACCACCACAACCAATAAGATGTGAAATGCGCGGAAGACCTCGCCAAGCCGGAGAAGAAGCTCAAGAGTTCCCACAGCTCAGAATCGACACTAAAATCATCATATAATAATCAGGCCATTGGATCCTCTATATTCTATATTCTCCGTAGGCTCAACCAAATCCATTAATGTTGAAAATATTCTCCCCACTGCCATTTTCTCTGTTTTTCATCTAATTTTTCAATAGATACTCCATCAGCAGTGTTCTATCCGTTAACACCAGCTAGCAGTGTTCTATCAGTTAACACCAGCTAGCTTTGTCGCGGGAACGAATGAGTGGGAACCGCCTATAGAGGGAGATCCTTCTCGATATTCCATTGCCTGACTATTATTGGAAGAGGCGCCACGCTGTTGGAGCAGATTCCTCGGGCTGGTCGCGAAGAGGTAGAGCCACCGATCACTGTTTTTGTTATGCTATGATTTCTCTGTTAATGTATTTGTGTTTTTCGCACATGAGCGCGTGAGATCTGTTGGGAACGAGATCTAGTGAGATCGTGGACGTGAAGGAATCTCACGGTGGGAAAGAAGGATTGTTGTTCTAAGAACGTGGAGGGGAAGTTGAGGAGGTGTGTCGGCTAGAGATTAAGTAGCTGTCATTCGCTAGAAGATGTGACATCTAAGCTGTGTGAGGATCTGTTGTTGTAGATCCGTTGTCAATGAATCGCTGATTTCACTATGGTCGACTGGACAGCAGATCTACAAGAACAGACCTTCACACAACTCAGATGTCACATCTTCCAGTGAATGACAACTACTTAATCTCTAGCGAACACGCCTCCTTGACTTCTCCTCCACGTTCTTACAGCAACAATCCTTCTTTCCCACGGTGAGATTTCTTCAGGTCCACTATCTCACGAGACCTCGTTCCCAACATTTCTCACACACTTATGTGCAACAAATACAAATACATTAACAGAGAAATCAGACCATAACAACAACCGTGATCGGTGGCTCTACCTCTTCACGACCAGCCCAATGACTCTCCTCCAGTAGCATGGCACGTCGTCCAACAACAGTTAAGCAATGGAATGCTTTGATTCTTTCCAAACCATGTCTTCGTGAGAAAATTTCATATTTTATTTAATCTATGATTTTTCATTTTAAATTTTATCGTGAGGCGAGGCCTTCTTCTTTCCGCTTATGTTAATTTTGTATAGCTTTGTGTGTATGGTTTCGCTTACTTGTATGACCTCAACAAACGTTCTTAACAATAACCAAATTCTATTCACACATGATTCTTACCTTATTTAGTGATGTTACTTTTTCAAAAAACATTTATTTAATTTTTTCAATTTAATTGGATTCTACCTGAATTAATAAATGATATACTTAACCAAATATTCATATCATTATTAACACATTTAGTCTATCTTTAAATTTATTAAAGAATAATACTAAAGAAAAACAAAAGGAATGGTAAAATAGCACGTCCTTGCCTTAAGGAATTATAAGGATTTATAATGCATGTTACTCCATCCCAATTGTTTAAAGCATATAGATCCCTTCCCAAATTTCTAACACTCGTTTTTCATTGACATTTGTTCTTGACTTATTGGTCTCACTTCTCAAATTTCAACACTTGTTTTTCATTGGCATTTGTTCTTGATTTATTGGTATAATTCTAAGGCCTTTGGATGTCAAGATTACAATAATCTAACAGTGATCCACTCAAACGGTAAGAGAAGAATTGTCATGAAATGAGAATAAGATATGCATATATCATATGATGCAAGTATATAGAAACGAAAATTAGCTAAATATGTGAAACTTGTCTATTACATTAAGAAAATTATGTTTTAGAATTCAACTTTAACCTATTATATTTTATTATTTTATATTCAATAACATGTTTTATTATTCAACCTTAACATTAAATAATAATAGCAACAATCACTTTATAAAAGTGGTTGATATATGAGGATCAACTTTTTATATTTTATTATTTTATATTCAGTAACATGTTTTATTATTCAACCTTAACATTGATTAATACTAGCAAGAATCACTTTATAAAAGTGGTTGATAGATAAGGATCATCCATTTTTTTGGAAAGGTGAAAAATGAGGCCCGCTTATATCAACCACTTTACTTTTATAAAGTGGTTGTTTCTATTTGATGGTCAACATAGATGACTAATGCATTAATACATAATTAATGTATTAATTAATTATTTTATTAATTTAATATATAATAAAAATAACAATGTATAAATGCAAAATATAAATTAAAATAATAATTCACATTAATGTATAATGTAATATATTCAAATACATTGATAATTTATTAAATACTTCAATAAATACATTAAATGCATTAATAAATACATTACTAAAATATTTTAATACATTAATAAATTATTAATACACTAATAAGTTATTAATACACTAATAAAGTAGGTAATATATTGAAATTATCCTAATGTATTAATTAAAGTATTAATACATTAATAATGTAATGATATATTAATGGATTGATGTAATATATAAATTGAAGTATTAATTTACATTAGTGTATAAAGTAACATATAAATTAATTGATACATTAGTAATATAAATGGCTACAAAGCAGGGGATTGGGGTTGGCTCATAAAAAAAATTGAAAAGAGAGTTGACCATTGGTGCAACCGATGGCTTTCCTTGGGAGGACGCCTTGTCTTGATCAAAGCTGTGTTGATCAACCTTCTTGTTTTCTGGATGTCAATGGTTGCTATCCCTTATTCTATTCTAAACAGACTTAGACAACTAATGTTTACTTTTCTGTGGTTAGGTGGAAAGGAAAATAATTGCTACCATCTTTGTAAATGGGACAGTATTTCAAAACCAAAAAAAGAAGGAGGATGGGGGATAATGAATTTAGATCTTTTCTACAAAGCATTAACGGAAAAAACTCTATGGCGTGGGCTTTTCACTAAAGGAATCTGGCAAAAGGTAATAAGAGAAAAATACATATTGCTTGGCTCCACCTCCCTCTGGTTTAGAATTGACGTAAATATGCAGGCTGACCATTCACCTATCTAGAGGAATCTCTTAAAATCGAAGCCTCTTCTTAATCATTGGATTTGCTGGAAGATAGGAAATGGTCAGTCGACTCAAGTAGGCAAGGACATGACTATGGGCATAGGCATTTCATACTTTCTGTCGATTTCTTTATTAACTGCTCTAAATCTCAGAGGTCTAAATTTTCTCTATCAAGCAAGGAATACTTATAATTTTACATCTCCGAGAACTTATTGGAAAGACTCCTTTCAGCTAGGCTTAAGTGGAGGATCAACCATTGAATGGGAAAGGTACCGAAGAGCTCTGGAGGGGGTAGGAATTATACTAAGCAGGGAAGAGGACTGACGCAACCGTCCCTCAGCGAACAACCGCTCTCACCAGGACCTTCTCCCTTCTCGGCCCGAAGAACCCAAAGGTTCTTCTGATCCCCCTCGGGAATCTTTCCTACCCACAGTGATTCTTCCACTCGCTCGACCCTCCCTTTCTTGGTTATCGGAGGATCGGCCCTCGCGACTTCGCGAGTTCAACTACTCGATATTAGCCCTCAGATCCCCAAGCCTCGATGTCTTTAGCCAACGCTGACCTTTCCTCGGCTGATCGAGACTTCGCTTATCGCAACTTCGCGACTCCCGTCACTATTCCTCCGGAGTCCCAACCTCCAAGACCCGAAGCGTCGAGATGCCGACGAATTTCTTTTCGCCTTCTCGCTTCCTCGCCACTCGCGAGACCAATCTCTTCCCCATTCAACTCCCGAGGCCCGATGTCCCGAAAACACCTATCACATCACTTGACTAAGATCCACACCATGCATGAAATGGCCGGGTCGTCGTCTCTCGAGATCTCGCGATCTCCTTAGCCAAACTATCAACTTCTTCTGCGGGAAGTGCCGATACGCTCAATCCCGAGTGAGTCGTGATCTTCGAAATTCTCTACGACGATTCCAAGTCGTCGATTCTCTTCCTCTTGAGGAATCTCTCCACCTCGAAGCTTCTCCTGGTTCAGACTTTCTTCCGTCGGCACTGTAGACCTTACGTCCACTTTCCTGCCTTATGCAAAATCATGAATAAGGAGTGTCTCTCCTCGAGACCTATCCGCTAACCTACTCGCTTCTCCATGCTGCTCTTCAACTACTTCGAAGACCTATCCTTCCTGAGCTTTCCCAGCTTCTGAACTTCTGTTGGAAACTTCCTGTGCGCACTCCTTGCAGCTTTTACTTCAACACGCTAAGTGTTAAAGTCCTTTCGACCTTGCGCACTCCCGCAGCAACAGTCTATCAAAGCCTTAGCTCAAAATCACAACTCTGAGACCTCATCCAGCCTGCGCACACCCTGCACGGCTCTATCTACCCAAACCAACTTCTGGGTGAATGGAAATGAGGGTTAAAATGCTGAGCCTCAACGCACTCTATGCGGATGAATTCAACTGCACTCTATGCAGGAATTTTCTGGCTTAAGCAGAGAAACAATTGAAACTCATTTCCTCATTCTCTCAGATTTCGAACCTGATATGCAATCACATACGCAGCATATAGAAGATAGGCATAAAAAGAAGCCAATATGCAACAGCATAATATCAACAACACACAGAGACCAAACACATCCATGGAGTTGAATCAAAGTCTCACTTCTATTAATTCAATCTGTACATGGGTGCTCTCCACAAGCTCTCTGCTATGCTCTCCTCGCTCTCGATGACGATAATAATGCTAAATGCTAATGCTAATGAATCACAATAATACAAGGGAGGGTGTCTATATTCCGTTTTCCCTCTCGAAAGTAAAACTGTATAATCTAGACTTAACTATTTTATCTACCTGCATTAAATCTAAATAAATGCCTCAGCGACCTAAGGACGAGAGCTTATCTACTCAAGGTCCGTTACAATATACAAGTGTGCTTCCTCACATCAATGTATTAATGTTTGGCGCTTCATATTAAAGTGTTCAAAATTTGGTGCCGGCGCTGTCCAACTGTATTTTGCTTGCTCCACGCGTTGGCTCGCTTGATGAGGTGTGGATGCTCCTACATCATACTTCTCGGCTCAAAAGATTTCATGGGATCCTTCTCATGAGCTCCTGCACAGTCTGTCCATGCCTCTGGATAACTGCTTCTGTCTCCCAGCTAGCATCCTCCACTGGGTGGTTCTTCCATTTCACTAGGTATTCAAAATGTTGCTTTCTCCTAGTCTTTCTGCCTACTCGTTTGTCCAGTATACATTCCATCTGTGGATTTTCTGCTGCTGGCATCTACTTCTTCCACTGAACCCTTGGTTGTTCATCTCCAGTATCTGTTTCTCCAGCCTTGTATGGGTATAAATCCGAAATATTAAAGATCAGAGATATCCCGATTCCCCCTGGAAACTCAAGCTCGTATGCGTTCTCTCCAAACTTCCTCAAGACTCTGCATGGTCCGATCTTCTTCATCTTGAGCTTGTTATACGTTCCCCTTGGGAACATTTCCTTCCTTAAGTGCGCCAGAACCATGCACCCAACTTCAAACTGAAGTTGTCTCTTTCTCTGATCCGCTCTGCGCTTATACTCTTGATTCGCCTTCTGCAGTCGCTGCTTCACGTGCACATGAAGTTCCTGCATTGCTTCAGCAAAGTCCTCAGCCCGAGCGCTGCTAGTTTCATCCTGTTCTGACTCCTTGAGCTCAGAAACTCCTCTCAGCTATGTCCCATACAAAATTTGAAATGGGCTCTTACCTGTACTCTGATTTACTGAATCATTGTACGTGAATTCTGCCTGTGGTAATATTTGATCCCAACTGCTATGGTGCTCCACCACTAGGCTTCTCAATAGATCCCCCAAGCTTCTGTTGACTACTTCCGTCTGCCCATCTCTCTGCGGATGGTACGCTGAGCTAAAATCCAAATTAGTCCCCAACTTCTTCCATAGCGTCCTCCAAAAGTGACCTATGAACTTGGTATCCTGATCCGAGACTATACTTCTCGGCAATCCATGCAATCTGACGATTTCTTTGAAAAATAAGTTTGCTATGTGCGTCGCATCGCTGGTCTTATGACACGGTATGAAATGTGCCATCTTTGAAAACCTGTCCACCACAACAAAGATGGAATCAAATCCTCGCTGTGTTCTCGTCAAACCCAACACAAAATCCATACTGACGGCTTCCCATGGCCTCTCAGGTATAGGCAACGGCTGATAGAACCCTATGTTCTGATTTTGGCCTTTCTCATGTTGACATATCCTGCACCTGTCAACAAACCGCTTAACATCTGCTCGTATGCCTGGCCAATAATATGATTCGCTCAGCTTGGTGAACGTTTTTTCATGTCCAAAATGACCTACTAATCCACCGCTTTGTTTTTCTCGCACCAAATTCTCCCTCATGGAGCAATTCAGTATGCACAACTGATTGTCTTTAAACAACAATCCTCCCTGGATCATATATTCCAGCCACAGACTTCGATCCCTGAGAAATGGGTTCTCAGCTGCTTCGTATGCTTCCCCAAAATCTACATCACCTACATACATTTCTTTGAGGTTTTCAAAAACCAAGGTTTTGACTCTAAAATCCTACAGTAACAGACATTTCCTGCTCAAAGCGTCAACTACCTTGTTAGCAGTCCCCGAAATGTGCTTGATCACAAATGTGAAATTTTGCATGTACTCTACCCATTTCGCATGCTTCTGATTCAGCTTCTCCTGCTGACTTACAAACTGCAATGTGTGATTATCACTGTATAGAACGAATTCCTTGGGTATCAAATAATGCCTCCATTTTTTCAATGCCTGAATGATGGCATAGAACTCTTTATCATATGTGGAGTATTTCAATTTTGCATCGTCCAACTTCTCGCTGTAATAAGCAACAGGTCTTTCATCCTGACTCAAGACCCCTCCAACAGCATACCCACTGGCGTCATATTTCACTTGAAATGTTTTCTGAAAATCAGGCAACACCAGAATCGGCTGCTCTGTTATCTTTCGCTTCAACAGATTGAAGCTCTTTTCAGCCTCTGTTGTCCAATGGAAAACCTTATGCCGCTTCTTTACGGTGTCCATCATTGCTGCACTGATTCCACTAAAATTCCGAATAAATTTTCTGTAGAAGCTAGCTAAACCATGAAAGCTCCTTACCTCAAAAACATTTTTCGACGATGGCCAATTACTGATCACTTCCACCTTCTCAGGATCCATCTTTAATTAGTTAGCCAAAATAACGAAACCCAGATATATGAGTTCTGTCTGCATGAAGGAACACTTCTTCAAATTGATCAGCAGCTTCTCCTGCTGCAGTCTTCTCATCACAGTGGCTAAATGCCTCAAGTGTTCAGCCTTTGTCTTGCTGAAAATCAATATGTCGTCTAGATACACAACAACAAATTTGCCAATGAGTTCCTGCATGACTTCATTCATCAGCCTCATAAATGTACTTGGCGCATTCGTCAAGCCAAACGGCATGACCAGTCATTCGTACAAACCCTTGTTTGTTTTGAATGTCGTCTTCCATTCATCTCCCTCTCGCATCCTGATCTGATGATATCCGCTCTTGAGATCAATCTTGGAAAAGTAATTTGCCCCGCTCAGGCAATCCATCAAGTCGTCCATTCTTGGCAGTGGAAACCGGTACCTGATGGTGATCTTATTTATCGCCCTGGAGTCTGTACACATCCTCCAGCCTCCATCCTTCTTCGAACTTAGTACCATTGGAACGACACACGGACTAAGGATTTCTCTCACCAGTCCTTTATCCAGCAGATCCTGTACCTGCCTCTTGACCTCCTCATTCTCCTGAGGTGTCAACCTGTACGCTGCTTTATTCGGTAAACTTGCTCCAGGTATGAGGTCAATATGGTGACTCACACTCCGCATCGGTGGCAACGAACAAGGTAGTTCGTCCACGATCATGCTAGCTAACTCTCCTAGCAGTTCCTGAATCACCTCTGGCAAATCATCCACTCTTGTGCTTGTCAAGACAACCCTCAGCTTCCTGACAACAAAGAATTGTGGATCTTCATCCTTCTCCATCTCTGTGAGAAGCTCTTTCCCACTCATGAGAAGTATCATACTGCTCACTTCCGACTTCACTTCTTTATCCTTTATCAGAAGCAGTCTATGGGTTCTCCCATTCTTCTCCAGAGTGTATGTGTTCATCCTCCCATCATGAACAACATTACGGTCATACTGCCATGGTCTACCCAGCAATATGTGGCATACGTCCATGGGAATGACGTCACACAAAATCTCATCGTGATAATTCCCAGTTTTAAATTTATCTAAGCATTGTTTAGTGACACTTACCCGGTGTCCTTTCTGTAACCACGAGACTTTATATGGACTCGGGTGCTTAGTCGTCTCCAGCTCTAATTTCTCCACCATCTTGGTCGAAACGAGATTATCCGTGCTTCCACTGTCAACAATGACTTTGCATTTTCTGTCCTTGGTTGTACAAGCCGTTCTGAACAGTCTGCTTCTTTGCACTGAGCTATCCACCTCTTTCTCAGGTGTCAAAAGAATTTTATGCATTCCCAACGACCTCCCGCTGTCTGCATCTTCGTTCTCATCATCACGCCTCCGCGCCTCTGTGATGTGAGCTTCACTCCTGTCTGACTTCCTGTCTGGATAGTCAACGGCTTTGTGTCCGTCCTTTCCACATGTAAAACATGTGACGATTCATCCACGACCTCTTCCTCTACCTCGGGTACGAGGAATTATGTTCACATCGACATATCCACCACCCTGCTCTGTATGCTGCCTCCTGGACTCAGCATATTGCTGCCTTTGCTCATTTTGTGGCTGCCTCTACTGTGAGGTTCCACCTCTCTCAACTCTACCCTGAGGTCTTTTCTACTCCTCCTTGGGCTTTTGAATTCAATCTTGGGAAACTTCCTTGCCTCTGGGCTAACTCCTACCTCGCCCTCACTGTCCCTGCTTGCAGCTTAACTTCTCTTCAGCTTTTAAAGCCATCTGATACGCATCCTCAACTGTGCGGATGGTCAGCATGCTCAGCTCATCCTGAAGGTCGTACCTGAGACCATTCAGGTATCTCGCCACCTTCTCCTCATCACTCTCTCGATGACCAACTCGAATGTTGAGCCTATATAATTCTTCGGTGTAATATTTCACCATCATCAACTTCTGCCTCAGGTTCTGCATGCGCCTGAACAGGGTGATCTGATAATCCCTGGGGATGAACTTCGCTTTCATCTTAGCGATCATCCTGTCCCAGCTCTTTATCTTCTATTTTCCCTTGCAGCGCCTATCAACCTGCAATTCATTCCACCATAAGGCTGCATGTCCCTTCAGCTTCGTGAAATCATGCCTCACCTTCTTGTCCTCTTCGATATCCTCATAATCGAAGTAGGTTTCAAGTGCTTGGATCCAATCCAACAACTCCTCTTTATTTAGACTCCCCTCATAGACGAGAATGTCCATTTTCGTCTTCGAGCTCATCCTGGCGATAGCTCTGATCAACCTCTCTGTTGAGGCATCTTCTGCTGAGACTTCCTCTGCATCGTGTCCAGCTTCCTCTTCCACTTCGGAATCACTGAACTCTACTGCACCCGCTCCATGCCTTTGGGTGGTCTCCATTTCCTCGAGTCTCTCTCTGAGATCTCGTATTTGATGCTCCATCTCTGGATTCCCTGCCGGCCTTCCCCTTCTTCGGACATCCCTGTCTTCACGATCAGGCGACTGTCTCTCTCTTCTGGGCGGCATGGTGAATCTCTTCTCTCTACTATCGAAGCAAAGAGAAACTCTTTTCCGTCTTTGATACCACTTTGACGCAACCTTCCCTCAGTGAACAACCGCTCTCACCAGGACCTTCTCCCTTCTCAGCCCGAAGAACCCAAAGGTTCTTCTGATCCCCCTCGGGAATCTTTCCTACCCACAGTGATTCTTCCACTCGCTCGACCCTCCCTTTCTTGGTTATCGGAGGATCGTCCCTCGCGACTTCGCGAGTTCAACTACTCGATATTAGCCCTCGGATCCCCGAGCCCCGATGTCTTTAGTCAACGCTGACCTTTCCTCGGCTGATCAGGACTTCGCTTATCACGACTTCGCGACTCCCGTCACTATTCCTCCGGAGTCCCAACCTCCGAGACCCGAAGCGCTGATATGTCGACGACTTGCTTTTCGCCTTCTCGCTTCCTCGCCACTGGCGAGACCAATCTCTTTCCCCTTCAACTCCCGAGGCCCGATGTCCCAAAAACACCTGTCACATCACTTGACTAAGATCCACACCATGCATGAAATGGTCGGGTCATCGTCTCTCGAGTTCTCGCGATCTCCTTGGCCAAAATATCAACTTCTTCCACGCGAAGTGTCGATACGCTCAATCCCGAGTGAGTCGTGATCTTCGAAATTCTCTACGACGATTCCAAGTCGTCGATTCTCTTCCTCTTGAGGAATCTCTCCACCTCGAAGCTTCTCCTGGTTCAGACTTTCTTCCGTCGACACTGTAGACCTTACGTCCACTTTCCTGCCTTATGCAAAATCACGAATAAGGAGTGTCTCTCCTCGAGACCTATCCGCTAACCTACTCGCTTCTCCATGGTACTCTTCGACTACTTCGAAGACCTATCCTTCCTGATCTTTCCCAGCTTCTGAACTTCTGTTGGAAACTTCCTGCGTGCACTCCTTGCGACTTTTACTTCAACACGCTAAGTGTTAAATTCCTTTTGACCTTGCGCACTCCTGCAGCAACAGTCTATCAAAGCCTTAGCTCAAAATCACAACTCTGAGACCTCGTCCAGCCTGCGCACACCCTGCACGGCTCTATCTACCCAAACCAACTTCTGGGTGAATGGAAATGAGGGTTAAACTACTGAGCCTCATCAACGCACTCTATGCAGATGAATTCAACTACACTCTATGTAGGAATTTTCTGGCTTAAGCAGAGAAACAATTGAAACTCATTTCCTCATTCTCTCAAATTTCGAACTTGATATGCAATCACATACGCAGCATATAGAAGATAGGCATAAAAATAATCCAATATGCAACAGCATAATATCAACAACACACAGAGACCAAACACATCCATGGAGTTGAATCAAAGTCTCACTTCTATTAATTCAATTTGTACATTGGTGCTCTCCACAAGCTCTCTGCTCTGCTCTCCTCTCTCTCGATGATGATAATAATGCTAAATTCTAATGCTAATGAATCACAATAATACAAGGGAGGGTGTCTATATTCCGTTTTCCCTCTCGAAAGTAATACTGTCTAATATAGACTTAACTATTTTATCTACCTGCATTAAATCTAAATAAATGCCTCAACGACCTAAGGACGAGAGCTTATTTGCTCAAGGTCCGTTACAATATACAAGTGCGCTTCCTCACATCAACGTATTAGTGTTTGGCGCTTCATATTAAAGTGTTCAAAATTTGGTGCCGACGCTGTCGAGTTGTATTTTCCTTGCTCCACGCGCTGGCTCGCTTGATGAGGTGTGGATGCTCATGCATCAAGGACAAGCTCAGGTGGGCTAGAGGTGATGTTTCAGGATTCCCAATAGTAAAAAAATTATATAGAGTGATGGTAGATTCTTTATGGAACTCAAACATTAGTGAGTGGTATTCTAAAATTTGGAAATGGCCATTGGTTATGAAATTAAAATGTTTTTTCTGGTTGTTATTAAAGAGGAATATTCTTACCTGGGATGCTCTGGTGGCTCGTGGATGGGAGGGGCCTAGTTTTTTGTGTCATGTGTCAGAGCAATGAGGAGTCAATTCATCATCTCTTTGTTTCCTATTCTTTTACTCGGTAGGTTTGGACTTGCCTAGAAAACACTCTTAACATCTCACTGGAATGGGATGGAAATTTGATCGAAGAATGCCTTTCTGGTATACATTCCCATCACTCCTTCTTGATTACCCTTCCAATAACGGTTTGCTGGACTCTCTGGTTAGAACGAAATAACACAATATTTCATCATGGCTATATGATTCCAATGGTGGTGGCAGAAAAGTCATGGCTTCTATTTAAGATGAGTAAAGTTCTCTAGGTTAAAAAAACAACAACAATGATGAGGCCTCCACCGAAGCTCCAAGGGATAGTTGGTTGGTTCGTTGAGGCGACAACGGGAAATATCCTTAGTAGTGGGGCTCATGGTGTCATTCAGATAGATCCAAATTTTGTTATTAAATGGAAATTTAACCTGGGAGCTGGTACTAACAACAGAGTTGAGTTGATCGGAGTGTGGAAAAATCTACATGTGGAAAAATTACACAACTTACATATGATCCAAATAACCAGGGACTCCAAATTGGTGATATACTGGTGCAATGGTGAAGGTAGGCTCCACAACCTCGTGCTGCAAGGATGGAAGGAATGTATTTTGAGTTTACGCAGTCATTTTGTAAATCTCTCATTTATACACTCTTACAGAAAATTTAACAAATTAGCAGATGAACTATCAAAAAAGGCCTTGCTAGATAAAGATCACTTTGGTTAGATTGTCTACACCCGATGGAGAAATAAAATGCCAGATTCAACACAACTCATCAATGTTTTTTATTTAAATTTACTGTCATAGTTTTTGGCTTCCTGCTGATGTGAGGAATGGTGGTTTTAAAAAGACACAACACAAAATTTTATCTCGTTTATGGATCAAAGTAATAGGGGCACTCTATTTTTATGCTTTACATAAGATGTAATGATCAATAGAACATGGTGAAGGCCAAGAAGTTATGGAAAAATGCAATCGGTTGACAATTGGCGAAAAAAACAAAAATGCAATCCTTTATATTCTCAATATAAGAGTAATTTTCTTTGACTCGAAAAAGTTATAGTATTAATACATTAATAAAGTAGTAATGCATTAATGTATTCATGTAATATATAGATTGAAGTATTAATTTACATTGGTGTATAAAGTAACATATGAATTAATTGATACATGAATAATGTAATGTGTTAATTAATTTATACATTAATATATTATCAATTAATTCATTTCTAATGTATTAATACACTAATACAATAATACATTCATAATATATTAAATTCATCAATAAATACATTAAATGCATTAGTAAATACATTATGGAGGTATTAACACCATAATAAAGTAATACATTAATAACAAATAAATAAAGTAACAACACATTGACCTTAATGTATTTAGTAAAACATTATTAAAATAAACATTATAATAGTAATAATCTATTTTTAAGGTCACGACCAAGCGAGACCCTTTGTTGGTGTATGAGAACCCTTTCTTGTGTATGAGGCCCCCTTGTTTGTGGGACAAGGGAACCCCTCCAGGCAGGGATTTGACTACTAAATACTACAAATATATACATTACATGTCCCCCTTTGGATTTGAACATATGACCTCTACGGAGAAAACACATGTTCTCAACCTCTAAGCCCACTCACGTTGTATAAATTAAAGTATTAATACACTAATAATGTAATGTAGTAATTAATAAATGCATTAATACATTATACAATAATACAATACTAAAGTATTAATACACTAATAAAGTAATACATTAATGATACATTATTAAAGTAGTAATGAATTATAAAAACATTAATATGTTAATACCTTTATTGAAAATGACCATGCTTAATCATGGTTTCTTATGGTCATGACTATGAAGGAAAATAATGTAGTAATTACTAACACATTATTATGTTGGAATAGGTTTGTCACATTTTAGAATTGGGTTATGCTCGTTACATTGCAACATTGGGAAATGGTCATCCCTTTGAAATATTGGGTTATGTTTGTCCCAATGTGACATTGGGTTGCATACATCACATTGTGACAATGGGTTACATTTGACACATTGTGACATTTAGAAATGTTTCTCACATTACGACGTAGGGATAGTTGCATCACATTGAGATGACGATGCATTTTTCATCACATTGTGAAAATGAGGCTAAGTTTGTCACATCGAAAGAATATGACTATGCTCATCACATTGTGATTACGAGGAAATGATCATAATATTCGACGAAAGGGTATGTTCATCACATTATGATGTTGTTATGCTTGCCAGAATGTGAAAATACCATGTTTATCTTAATGCAAGATCATGGATATATTCGACACATTAGGACGACAAGGCTATTATTGTCACATTGTGATGATGATGCTATGTTCATCCCATTGTGACAATGAGACTATGTTCGTCACATTGTGAAAATATGGTTATTTTAATCACATTGTGACAATGGGGATATGTTCATGACATTGTGATGATAGGGAAATGCTCATCACATTGTGACATTAGTATGTTTTTCATGTGATGCTACCATATATAATGAATTAAACACAATGTCATTAAATGCATCATATATATATATATATTTGATGAGAGGTAATTAAAAAATCAACATAAATACAAATGCATTATATATTTAATGAATTTAATGTAATATATATAAAAAATGAATTAAACACATCATAAACATATTGCAAACGTATTTTTGCATTGTAGTAGGTCATCTCTTTGCAAAATTCGGCTATGTTTGTCACAATGCAACATTGGGTTGCATATATGACATTGCGACAATGGGTTATGATTGATACATTGAAACATTTCAAAATGTTTCTCACATTATGACATCAATACATTTGCATGACATTGCGATGAAGATACATTGTTTGTCACATTGTGACGACGTGGCTAAGTTTGCCAGATTGCGACAATATGCCTATGCTCATCACATTGTGAGCATAGGATAATTCTCATAACATTACATCGGTAGGTTATGTTCATCAAATTCTAATGTTGGTATTCTTGTGAGAATGTGATGATACCATGTTTCTCACAATGCAACATTATTTCTACGTTCATCACATTGTGATCATGAGGCTATGTTCATCACATTGTGACAATGAGGCTATGTTCATCACCTTGCGACCGTATGGGTATTTTTATCACAGTGTGACAATGGGGATATGTTCATGACATTGCGATCCTAGGGAAATGATCATCACATTGGGACGTTACTATGTTTGTCATGTGATGCTACCATGCTCGTCACATTGTGACAATATGGCTATGCTCGTCACATTGCGATATGAAAATGGAAATATGTTAGTGACATTGTGATCTGATAAGGGTGAAATCATGAAGATGGGTTACACTTTTGCTTGTTTTATGAGAAAAAAAAACTGTATTTTCACAAGTTATTCAACTTCCGACATACAAAAGTATTTCTTTTATTTAGAATTTCACTTTACAGTAAAAACAAAACTTGTGAAGAATTGTGTTAGCTTTCCAATGACTATTTTTCAATTTTTTTTTATCACGATTTGATATGTCAGTTTCACAATTGTTTAACAATATGTTTCTTAAACATGAAATGAATGATAATGAGTTACTTATTTCTACAACAATGTATCTATTATTAAACTTATGTTTTTAAGAAACTAAATATACTGCAACAATCCACAGAGACTCTACTTTATTATGACTATCATTTTGAATTTAACGGATGAATATTATAATTTCTAGAATTTTTTTAAGTTGACTAAGCTGAAAACGTTGCAGATTTTAAACACATATTTTTCTACACGTTGTATATATCTTAACTTTTACTTAAAACTAAAATCTAAATATACCCTTTTGAAAAGAACAGTTTAAGGATTATGAATATATTTTTTTCCGAATTTTTCACAGTATATTTTTAGAGATACCGATATTTCATTTCACCGAATCATAATGTCTGCTGGAAATATTATGTAGTGACTTTTTTTAAAAATTAAATAAAATTAGATAAAAATAAAGAAAATGAAAACAAATTATAAGAATTGAAAGTAGATTCAATTTTGGAAATGTTGGTGTCATTTTCGAAACCAAATTCTCAGTGTTTGCAGGAGTTCGCAACCTCCGAAGTTTAGTTATGCTTGGGGCAATTCTCTAGTTTTAGTTTTCAGTTCCAATTTCCTTTTTTCAGCTGAAATAATATTTCGGCCGAAAAAATAATATTTCGGACAAAAGACTAAAATCTAACGGAAACTATCAAAACTAAACGGTTTCCAAGTCTTTTGGCTGAAAAAATAATTCTTTCGGCCCAAAAAAAATTCTTTCGGTCGAGAGACTGTCGAACAAATTCCGTCCGTCGAAAAAAAATGAAACGACACATCGTATCATTGTCTTTCATGCCAAATTGTATAAATAGGCTTTCGACCGAACACATTTAACACAATCCATTGAATGAACAAAGAGATATAAGCTCGGGGATAGGGATTTCAAAGCATTTCTATTACTGATTGCAATTGTATTCTTTTCTTTATTTATTTCTTCCCTCTGTTCCATAGGCTTAATCAGAGGATCGATATCAATACATGGTGGTTTTTTAGAGAACTTAGACAAAGTTTCAAATCATCTTTTTGGTTTTTGTTGAATAAGGTAAATGATGTTTGTTCAAGTTTTTCTTGGAATAACAATTTATATGTTGAAAGATAAATGTTGAGCATTTTTTCAAGGTGAAGTCTTTTTTGAAGATATCTTTTATAGATAACTATAAAAGTCATGGGAAACAAAATTTTGTGCAAGAGAAAATATGATCGCACTCGAGATGATACTCGCCAAATCGAACAAAGGAAAGATCTTTATCAGAGAAAGAAACAAGAACGTGTAAATATTGAAGAAATAAATGATGATAATGTCAATAGATATTTTCGACAAGAAGAAGTTCAACCAGGTGTGCATGCACATATGATGATCGAGAACATGACACACATTGGGATAGTATTCAGAAAGTAAAAAATTCAAAGTATAGAATTCAAATTAAAAATACTGTAAATAATATAATTGATTGTAATTACAATTTGATGTTTTTCAAAAAACATAAATAGATTTGTCTCATAATGTCGAAGAAGACGTTGAAACCGAAATTGAATCATAAGACGAATCACCTATAGGTATGTGTACATAAACTTAGATTAATACAAGATGAACACTCAAGTATATATAACTTAGCGAATTTGTGTTCAGGTTATGTTTTCTAATATAAACTTTAAATTGAAAAATGCAGGAGAATCTATTAACATTGATGATGAAATATTAGAAAATGTTGATACTGATAAATTTGGAAAGAAAAAAACTAAGCATTATATAAGATATCGAACTAAGAATATGTATAATACTTATTTCAAAGATGAATTAGTAACAGCACAAGCTCAACTTTTACTTTCTCTATTGAAGTCAAGAAATTTAAAAGAAGCTACATCATTATTGGGTATTCAAAAGTCAACAAAGGATACAAAGGTGCAACAAAATGTCTTTAACAATATAACTAGTGTATTAAAATCTTTTGGAAAATCTCGAAAAGAAGATGCCCGTGTTGCACGTAAAACATTACAAACAACAATTGTTTCAGGGAGCAATATAAAAGATCGTTTGACACTACACATGGAAAAAACTTTGGGAAAGTCAAGAAAAACATTACACAAACATAGAAAAATTCATTTCCAAATAGATGTAAATGATGAATTGGCTTGTTTGACAGTGATTTCTAGACAACCCTACAAAGATAGACTTGCAGAAAATGTTAAAGAATTCGCCCGTAATTGTTGGTTGGAAGAATCTCGTGTTTCACCACATACAAGGGATGTGTTGCGTCGAAGAATAGAACAAAATCAATATGAAGAACATCCAAAACATATATTGCCAATGACACAAATATAGTCGTTTAATAAATTCAAAGAAGAGCACAAAGAAGTTAAAATTTCTATCAATACATTTGTGCAACAAAAACCATGGTTTGTTAGACCCATCATTGTCCGTGACACGTGTTGTTGTC
>ML787639.1:328650-356096 GCA_009831015.1 Picea engelmannii | reverse complement strand
ATTTTATATTTGAGATCTAGTTAAATTGTAAAATTAGGCAATCTTAAGTACAACAACCAACTTTCCTTTCAAGAGTTCAAATCCCCATATACATGCATTAGTGAGTGCTTGAAGAATTAACAATGGAGGGAATTTTTTTGCTAGGTTCCCAACCCAAACCCAACTCTTTTCTTTTTAGAACAAAATGGAAAATTGCAACTTTAATGAAATTAATTTGTATGATCAACTCTAGTTTGTTTTATCGAGTACCCGGAAATGATCTATCCACGAATTGCTTTAGAAAACTTAGTTAATTGCCCGTTAATAGTTGCTCTAGTTTGGCTAACATTTTGGTTGATAAATTGTACTGAAGAAATTGTGGTATTCAAGCAGGTTGTTCTTGGTGAAGTGGAAGGTCATATACAAGTTATCACTCTTAATAACCCACGTAAATTGAATATCATCAGCAGGAAAGTGGTAAACTAATCGACCATCTCTTTTCATCTCTGATCCATGGTTAAGGGATTAGTCCAAGCACATGTTTTCCTAAATTGGTTTGAAATTTCCTCTAATATGATATTCAGGCAATTCTATTAGCTGAGCTCTATGAAAAATGGGAAAACGAGAATGATCCAGAGATGATGATAATTAAGGTAAAACTGCCCATGGCTTGGCCATAGGGCTGGCCCCTCGCGGCCAAGTCACAGTCCACTGTATTGTGACTTGGTCGAGGGTGGTCATCCCTGTGGCCAAGACGTGGGCATTTATGTCATTATCATAATGTGAAAATGTGAGAAAGCAAATATTTTAGAGAAACAACATTAATTATAATATAATAACAACACTATCAACATAAGGAGAATGTTTGTCAAAACTTAGTTTAGATTATTTTTAATTAAATACAATGTTTCAACTCTTCACATATGTCATGCAATCTAGGGTTGGCCACCCACGACCAACTCACAGTCCGACAAGGGCCAAAATAATATAAAAACTACAAATTGCAAATGTCAATTAAAATTCAATCATACATTTTAAAAATTATTACTAAAAAAATATTCTACAATTTAGAAAATCACCTGTTGTCCATCATGTCCACACTCGCAAACGCAACCACGACCCCTGCACTGACGACCTCATGACGACCTCACAAACGCAGCCATGCCATGCGCTCACAGATGACCTCACGACCTCTACTCTCACGAAGTGACAACAAATTTTGTAAAATGTTTCAAAATTGATGTGTGGTTGATATATAAACAATCTTTTGGCCGAAAGATTGTTCGGTCGATGTAATGAACCTAAAAATTCTCATAAAAAAAAAAATTATGTGGTAATGTACTTTCTATTTAGTTTCGGTTGACCCACTTGTGAGCCAGATACTTACACTTTGTTTTATTACCATGACCTTATAACATGCTGGCTTAACAAACCTATCTTAAGTAAAACCCTTGGCTTAATATCTTTCAAAAAATTTGAAAGGCAATTAAGTCCAAAACTTACTTTACCATAAGGTTTATTATAGTGCGCGTACTTTATTCTAAGTTATATTATAGTCCCTTTGTGTTTATCAAAAACATACTATGTGCATAGAGCTATGTCTTGGGTTTATCATGGCTCAAGCGCTACCTAACTATGTCAACATCAGCCTTTAAGTCATGACTGGTAAGGTCTTTAATGTGGTTAAAAACTGTATTGGAAAGGTTTTCCAAGCAATCTCCTTTGATGGTTCTATTTCATTATGTTACAGCTCGTCCCTCCCATAAAAAATCAAACACGACCCACATCCGATCATAACTAACTTTCTTCCGCTGGCCAGCATAACAAAACGATAAATTTCGGGGTTGGTAATTGACTAGTTCATTCGATGGTCATAGTTTTGGTTTACTTCGTATCTCATGCATTTAAGGTGGAAGATGTCCCTGTCAGGAGGTGTTTATTACTCTACCAAGGATTTTAATAAAGGGTCCTACAACCCATAGTCCCGATGTCTCTTCCTCCAACTCCTTCCAATCTAGATACGCCAACTTGCCCTAGAGCAGGGTCTTACATGTTACAAGCTATACAGAATGATGATCATGCCTCTTAGGTTTTCATTTCTCCCTTGTGCCTTCATAGGGGCGGCTCTGCAACTTTCACAGGAAACAATTAACGCCTCTGTGAGCAACCCTTGGTGCAGTTGATAGTAATGCCTGGTAAGTTTCACTAATTGACTATTGTAATCTCGGATTTTGAACAGAGTTTAATGTTTGGTTGAAGATGGGAAGGAAAGAGTTGGTTCCTGTTTACTTCACTGTGGTTAGAGACTTACCTTTCCCTCATAGAGTCTAAGTGTCTTTTTTCTTTTGTTTTGGTAGTGACAGTAAAGGGTTTTTCTTGCCGTAATACCTGGGTCACAGACCCTCTACTACTGGGAACTATACATAAGGTTTTTTGTGCATGTGTTACGTAGAATTACCCCGGTTAAATCCTTTTCTACCCTATACTCAGAAACTGTAACTGGGATGATTCAGAGTAGTATTCCTTGATCATGTTACGTTATTCTTCAAGATTAATATGATGTCGTCCCTTGCCTTCCTTGCCTTGTTCGTTGAGGGTTTTCTTTTCAAATTATTTCTTGTCTTGTAATCCCATAGCCATTTTTATTTTGTCAAGGAAAATAATATTTGTCATTGGGTTTTTCTATGTAGTGATGGTGGGGCTCTTACTATTGTGAGGGTACCCACCAAGAGCTTCCAGACTCTTCTCCCTTCCATCTAGGTTGATTATGAAGTATGGCAATAGGAGGGTGTGGTGTTTCGGCCCTAATTTAAGTATTTGGTAGGCTACAGTCATCATTGTTTCCTTCTTGAGTTTATAGCACAATGTTATTCCTCTATCAGTTTCTGATGTATTATTGTGTTGGTCGAATGCAGGTGTGCCCCTTCCCAGTGCAGGTTCTAGCCTCTACTCGGCCTGGAAAAGGTACTCGGGTTCCAAATAATAAACCCCTTCCTCTTGTTCAGATCGGGTGTTCTTGAATTTGTAACGACCTCCTCGTTACGACAACAACTCTGAGAATAGGTGCAAAATTTTTATTTTTTGGGGGGTGTTAAGGTGTGTGCGCACGTGTAGAAGTAACAAGCATACTTGACTCTACGTCGCCACTTGACAACAAACAAGACGCAACCATGACGTTCAGCACAAGAAGACTGGTAATTGCAACAATATACGACCACAGGCATAAGGCGCACAACACAACCATTAAGACATACTAGGGGTGCACAGTAAGAACAAAGAGGGAAGATTCCATGGTGTTAGGGTTACTATTTTTTCACAGGAAAGCAGGGCGTTTAGTCTTATGTCTTCCCGAAAGAAGATTAGATAGGATCTTGGCTGACTGCTTAGGAAGAAACTAGTAACCCGACCTAGAACAAAACGCAAGCAAGACGAACACAACAAGACGACCCCGACATATCACAGTGACAACAAGCAATAAATGCCCCTAGACATAAGGCGTACAACTAGCAGCTGTAAGCAGAAAACAACACCAAGTGTTAAGTACAGTACAGTCACAGACGGAAGAATCCAACAGTAGAGTTTACTATTTTTGCACAGAAAAGCAGGGATTTTAGTCTTATGTCTTCTCGAAAGAAGATTAGACAGGCTCCTGGCCGACTGCTCAGGCAGAAACTAGTAATATCTGTCAGGTGTGTCACAAGAGTGGAAACCCTGCCTTTAAAGGGCCCGAGACTCTTGATACGGCACTGGATTCTTTACAAAGAAAAAATCACACACTCGGACATATATACTAAGTCTACAAGGAGGTGTCTATACCCCGCTTGACGCAAGCAGACCAAGCAATGCAAGACGACCAAGAACAATGAATCAACGATCATCAAACTTCCTTCCATCAAGTCTAACATCAATTAACCATGGAGCTACTTAAGTCTACCTCATAAAATAATAATATAAAATGATGAAAAAATGGACATCATCAACGATCGTCAAGACGTGAAGGCATCAAAAACCAACATATGTAACACCAATTTCATGGCACAAGAGAACTGAACTACTAGATATATCTAGCAAAGACCAAGGGTCGAGGAAAAATTCTACTTAAATCCAGGTGCACGCTTTAATCAATCATCAAAATCAAGGATCCACTCATCCTTTTAAATCCAGGAGTCTCCATTATACTCAGCGCATACATCATGATAGAAAACGGTAACTACATTTATTATAACTTTACATAATTACAGTTTATACCTCATTAAGGTTCCTAGATAAATATTACATTTATTTAGGTTGCTTGTAGCCATTAGGGCCTAAGTTGAGTGTATGGATTGCGATAATGGAATTAGAATGGGCACCTATTGATGACAACCACCATGTGTATTCCATTTGACCAGACTTACCTTGTTGACCTCTGTTATGTAGAGTAATATTAGTCCCCCTAGGGTTGCTGTTATTGTAACTTAAGGTACATATATATCATGATTGTTACGGTTAGGATCCAAAGAGTGGTCAAGCAAGAGGCTTGCTGTTTTGAGTTTCTGTTAGACAAAAATGTACAACATTAAATGAATTATATCCAAATTTCAACTCATTGATTAATCAAATAACAGGGGCAAGTCAATAGCTACAATTGAAGAAAGCATTTTTGCCAAGACACTTAACCCTTATTATAATGCATAATTCTTTTGTAGTTTGTCAGATTAGCAAGCTAAAATAGAAATTGAAATGACAAGTTTGGTGCCTTTTTCCTGCAAACCATTAGTTTAGCATTCGTTTTAAATTTATAAATGAAATCGCGACCTAAATTAATGAATGGTTTTCATTTTATTATTAACTTATTGCTGGGCGATGTATCAATGCCAGCGAATAGTGCCAGGTTAGGAATAAATGAGTTTTAACCGCTTTAACTCAGAAAAAGTTATGAACAAGGTTGCATAAGAAAATAAAAATATTTTACATGCACAGGGCAGTGAAAGGCGATTTAATCATATAAAATACAAATCTAGATTCCTATTTATTTAGAAGTCTCGTGTTGAGTAATTAATTTATGCCTTGGAATTTCACTGTAGTATCACACATTTGGTTTTTACTATGCATTAAAAATAGTATAGACTTCCTAAGATTCGTCTAGGAGAATCATACAACCAATATACGGTCAATGCTCCAACAACGAATTTGAACTATGGTAAATATTTAAAATTGAAACATTACAATCTATGTGCATATTTTTATCAAACAATAAACAAATGAGAAAAATGGGAATGCTTTGGTTGGTAATAAATTATGGGTATATATGCTCAATACTGATCAACAAATTGTTCTTTTTAATAACAAGTAGAGTTATGATAATATCGTAAGGATTAAACCCTATATATAAGTATATATATTTAAACAGGAATTTTACGACAATCCGACTATAATATCTCTGCATTTCTATATGTGTGTATATCTGTCACGAAGAAATAATCTCATAATTTTTTCTTAAACTAATACAACATAATTTGTTGATGTATAACAATACACTTTGCATGCAAAGGAAATAAAAATCAACAAAATATAACAATGTACTCAGCAATGCGCTCAACGAATTTTACAGCCACCAGTCAGCAATATACTCACGAATTTTCGGCCATAACTCAGCAATAACCTCAGATGCTAAGATGCCCAAGACAATAGTGGCAAAAAAACGCCCAATATATCGTTTAAAAACGCAGATCATTAAGCCTGTAACTCTCAGTTCAAAACGCCCAAATATCATTTAAAAAAAAATGCAGATTATTAAGGATGTACAATGCACTGTATATGAACGCCCAATATAACAGTGTACAAACGCCCAATAGCACAGTTGCCCACAGTGCATACTAAAAACGACCAATGTAAGCAATGTTCACTGTGTGTAAAATAAAATCCCCCCAAAAATATATCAGTGGAAGCCATTTAATCAAATGCCCCAGATAGACCAGTAAGACGCAGATCCTCAACGCCCAACACTTACAATGCAAGCCAAAAAAAAAGTTCTATCATTAACAACAAAAATGAATTACAAAAACGAAATTCCAGAATTCCACATTCAATAACAATTTCCCCAAACAAATTCTCAGAACTACGTCGCCGAAATCATTCCTACGAACTTGCCGACAGAGTTTTTAGTAACACCATACACAGTCCTAAATCATAACAACGATCATTTTATACAATAAAGGACATTGAAATAAAAGGACATAATAGCAATATTAAAATTACACATTCCCGCACCATCATTTAAATTGCACAGTCCAGAATTACGGTAGAATGATTTTATACAGTCAGAGCGATGAATGAAAGGGGGAGATACAACATCAATAACATTAAAATTGTCGAATATAAAAATGCATTCTACTTCACCAATAAAAATCATACCATTGCCTTGCGCCCGCGTCGGAAGACGTCCCGCGCTCTGCGCCGCTTCCCGCGCTCTGCGCCGCTCCCGCTCGCCGACCGCAGAAATCTCACCGGTACCTCCCAGCCAATCGCTAGGGGTACTCTACTTCCTCCTTAGCCCCCCGAGCCGCAAAGGGGCCGCACAAGATCCAGAGATAATACTAGCTTCTCAGCTCACCTCCAAGGCTGAGCTACCACTCTAATACAACTGAGATAAACCCAACTCCTCACAAGCAATCCGTCAAGCCACAATCCGGCACCGTAACGTTACGCTAACCGTTCATCCACTCTTCCTTCTTTTCCCCTTCATTTATAGGAATTTGAGACCCACCTACTTTCCTAAATCATTATTAATTTAATTTTGTTAATGACAACCTCTAAAAATTCACTGCCATCCAAGTGTCACTAATCCCCACGGTTCTCCAAAAATTCATTTCTTTTTAATAATTAAAAGACTCAATTCCCTCACCCCCCCTTTAATCTCTCCTGAAATTACTCCTAGGGTTCCTAGATCCCCTCTCATGCTTTTAATAACTTTCCTAAAATTAAGTTGCCAAGATTTAGTTCATTTTAGTAACTCCTTAATTGTTGATTCCTTTTAGATTTTTACCCTAGGTCTCCTACTTTCCATTATTAAGTTTCCTTTATTACAAGTTTCCTCATTTCTATTTTTTTATTTCTCTCTTATTATTATTATTATTATTATTATTATTTTTTTTTTTTTTATATATATATTTTTTTGCTGAAACCCAAAATGATAAATGCGCTTAATAGCCTTTTCAATATATTTTTAAAATCCTAAAATTTTATACTCCCACTCTTTAATAATTTTAATTCTTCTTTAAAATTTAAAAACCCTGGGTTTCAATTAATTTATCCCCCTCATTACTTTACCCCCTTTTCTTTTAAGAAGACTTTAATTAACACATAGGAGGGTTTTAGTTTACGCCCTTATGTTTATTTTTGTAGGATATTTTCTTAGGGCTTATTAGAATTTTATCTTAGAGATGTTTTTAAAATTAGGTTTAGATTTGAACTGGGAGACAATTTAATTAGGGGAGTCGTTTTGAGAATTTGTTCAGGCATTAAGGTCTTAGGGTCATCTAGGGGTTCTCATCATCATCACCAATGCGACGTTCCCTTCAGGACGCACTACGTTCTCCAAGGGTGCCACTCGCCTTGTTTGCCTCTGTGGCACGACGTGCCCTTCAGGATGCACCACGTGCTCCAAGGGTGCCACTTTCCCACTTGTGTTTCTTTTGCGCGATGTGCCCTTCAGGATGCACAACGTGCTCCAAGGGTGCCACTCACCGACTTGATGGATTGGTAGACATCTATAACCCCTGGAGTCAACACTCCGCCAGGTGAACTGGTGGGAGACTAAGGGCTCTAAAGAATAATTCCCCCGCCTTATTACGTGCCCCTTAGAATCATCGCGAGTGACTATCCCAGTCTGCCCTCACGGCATCGTGGATCCTCTCGAACTAGGTAATTGTTAATCTACAGTTTGAGCCACGACGAGAGTTCTAGTAGGCTGTGGCAGGGCTTCTATCCACACCTCTCCCTCAACCTCTCTAGAAATCATGTGTGGCCCCTTTACTCCATATGTGAGTCTGGTCGGCAAGCTATCGTCAGCCTGCATCATCAACCATCATGTCAGAACATGTCAACAACATATCATCAATAAATAATATCATGGTAAATAAAACAACTCAAATAGCACACTCCCTAACTCAATCTGGAGTCCAAGGGTTCCGTCAATGCCTCTGCGTCCTCCAGGTCAAAAACCCTGCACACTCAAATAAACTGAGTCAATAGCACCTGTCTACATCAAGTAGTAAAACATCATGTCGTCTATCAAAACGCACCATAATCAAGCATAAATGTATTACTATTAGAAAATTCCAGATCACTTGCGAGCAAGAGTCCTCAAAGAATAAGTTTTGTAAGTGTGCCAGAGAGGGATGTTACATACACCCCCTCTTGGTCTAAAATTAATCCCGAAGTTTCTCAGTATAAGTGCCAAAATAAATGTACCAAAATATCATAAGTACCACAGTATCATAAGTCTATCTATCAAACAAAAATGGAAACTATTGGCGCATATCATATGCGTCCTCCCAGGTCACCGAGTGCGGACTATAACTGTCCCACTGGACCTTGACCTGATCTACTGTTCGACGTCGTAATTGTCAAACGCGATGATCTAAAATGCGGATTGGCTCAACCATGAGCGCTCCCTCGTCCGATACCTGCAAGGAACTCATGTCAATCACGTGCGTAGGATCACTAACATAATGTCTTAAAACAGATACATGAAAAACATCGTGCATACGCCTCAAAGAATCAGGCAAGGCTAGTCGATAGGCCACGGGCCCCTTTCTCTCCACAATCTCGAAAGGTCCCACGAACCTAGGAGAGAGTTTAGCCCCCTTTCCAAACTTGATCGAACTCTTTTGTGGTTTAACCCGCAAGAAGACTCGATCACCGACCTCGTAACTACAGTTGACTCGGTGCGCATCGGCATAACTCTTCTGTCAATCCTGCGCTTCTTTTATCCTTTGTATTATGGTTTACAACTGCTATTCCATTTCTTGGATCACTTCTGGTCCCACCAGGACCCTATCCTCAAGCCGATCCCAACTCAAGGGTGTCTGACACAGTCGCCCATAAAGAAACTCAAAAGGCGCCATCTTAATGGTGCTCTGGTAACTGTTGTTATAAGCGAATTCTACTAGAGGCAAGAATTCCTCCCAACGTTTTTGTTGGTCCATCACATACATGCGCAACATGTCTTCCAAGGTTTGGTTCATTCGTTCGGTCCGTTCGTCCGTCTCTGGGTGATACGTAGTACTAAAGTTAAGTTGAGTTCCCAAGGCCTCTTGGAAACTCATCCAAAATCGTCCAGTAAACACCGATCCTCGATCGGATATAATCATTTTAGGCACGCCATGAAGCCTCACAATCTCACTGATGAAAACTCTCGCTATGTCCAGTGCCTGATACGTTGTACGCATAGGAATAAAGTGAGCACTCTTCGTCAGAGTGTCTACTACTACAAAAATCGTGTTGTGTATCCTTGCCGTCAGTGGCAATCCAACAATAAAATCCATCGAAATGAATTCACATTTCGATTCCGGAATGGCATGTGGTTGAAGTAATCCCGTCGGGTGTCTATGTTCAGCCTTTACCTACTGACACTCGAGACATCTAGCCACAAAGTTGACTATGTCGACCTTTATTCCTTTCCAGAAGAACAAGGGCTTAAGGTCTGCCCTCATATTCGTAACTCCTGGGTGAGCCATGTAAACTACTCTATGAGCCTCGCTCAGGATCAACATCCTCAACTCGTCGTTTGACGGTACGTAAATCTGACCTCTAAACCTCAATAAACCATCGCTATCAAATGAATATCCCTCAAATCGCGGTACCATCATAGTGTTTTGTCCGAAAAAATCCCCGACTTCTTTGTACCAGTCATCGTCACGCTGTAAAGTGAGAATCTTCTCACGTAGATTCGTTTGAAGAGGCAACACTGAAAAGATGCGTGGCCTCCGACTCAAAGCATCTTCCACTTGGTTCACTGTTCCCTTTATGTAAGTAATCTCGAAGTCGTACTCGCTAAGCAATTCCGACCAACGTCTTTGTCG
Organism: Picea engelmannii; assembly: GCA_009831015.1. NCBI lineage: Eukaryota > Viridiplantae > Streptophyta > Pinopsida > Pinales > Pinaceae > Picea > Picea engelmannii. The sequence continues at coordinate 346,050 of ML787639.1, read as the reverse complement.
CGCGTTCAGGTCGCTTTGCATAAAAATGTGTTGTAATCCACAATGATCAGTCCTTAATTCAAATTTTCATCCAACCAGGTAGTGTCTCCATACCTTTAAGGAATATACGATGGATAATAACTCCAAATCATGCGTCGCGTATTTTTCCTCATGCCTTCTTAGTTTTCTCGAAATGTAAGCAATCACCCATCCGTCTTGCATCAAGACTCCGCCTAACCCTTCCTTGGATGCGTCAGTGCATACCAAGAACTCTACATCCATGTCAGGGACCTTTAGTATTGGCATTGTTGTCAACAACTCCTTAAGCCTCCTAAATGCTTCCACGCATTTCTCTATCCAAACAAACTTCTTGTTTTTCTTCTGTTATCCTTGAAAATCCTTCGACAAACCATCGATAGTATCCCACTAAACCCATAAAACTACGCACTTCTGTGACATTAGTCGGCGCAGGCCATTCCATAATAGCCTCAACCTTGGCTAGATCCACGGCGATACCTTCGTCAGAGATGACATGCCCTAAGTAGTGAATCTTGGATTGATAAAAAGAGCATTTGGACAACTTCCCATACAATTTGTGCTCTCACAAACACTATAGTACCAAGCGCAAGTGTTCATCATGCTCCTCCGTCGTCTGAGAGTAGATCAAAATATCATCAATGAATACTTGGACGAACTTGTCCAAGTACTCGCGGAACACCCCGTTCATCAAACTCATGAATACCCCTAGGGAGTTTGTCAGTCCAAAAGGTAAAATAGTAAACTCATAATGTCCAAATATCGTCTTAAAAGTGGTCTTAGGGACGTCATCCTCCTTGATCCGTAACTGGTGATACCCTGATCGCAAATCGATCTTGGAGAACACCGTCGCCCCCTTCATTTGATCGAACAGATCATAAATTCTTGGTAAGGGATATTGATTCTTGATCGTAGCCTTGTTCAGTTGACGATAGTCAATGCAAAGCCTCCACGATCCGTCCTTCTTCCGAATAAAAATAACTGGTGCACCCCACGATGACACACTAGGGCATATCAGTCCCAGGTCCAGCAACTCCTTCAATTGCATTTTCAACTCTTGCAACTCTGGGGTCGACATCTGATAAGGAGTTCTTGCTATCGGTTCGGTCCCCGGTTTCAGTTCTATAGTAAACTCCAATTCTCTTTCTGGCAGCATCCTAGGCAACTCCTCTAGAAATACGTCCTCAAACTCCTTCACCACCGGAAGGTGTTCTAGACCTTCATATACTCCCTTCTCGTTTAGCGCAAGGATCGTGTAAAGCTTGCACCCCTTGCACATACTCTTCCGTAACTGTAAGTAAGAGACGAACCTCAGGGATACTCCCTGGTTCCGTCCTACAATCACCCGTCTATGTCTTTCATCATCGACCAAGCTCAACCTCTTCATCTTGCAATTGAGTATCGCCTCATGCATTTCCAACCAATCCATACCGATCACGACGTCATAAGATCCTAAGATCATGACGTACAAGTTGACCCTCATGACAAAATCTCCCAGGTTAAGGGCACAACCCGTAACCTTTCCTCCGACCTTCTGTTTGGCTCCCGAAGCCATCTCCACAAAGTTAAACTCGTCTTGTTCAACTGCCTTTACCTTAATCCTTTTTAGCGCTGCACCAAAAATAAAACTCTCAGGAGCACCTGGGTCTATCAAAATACTAAGGGTCTAGTCAGCGACAGTACCTTTCATCTCGAGCACAGTCGATTGGTGCTCTGCCTGGCGGTTATTCACCGTTGCGTGAATCCGATGGGCCTTTCCCATATCTCCCACTGTAGCGGGTCCGACTGATCCGGATGCTCTGGTCCTCTCCATAGGACAATCGCACTGGTAGTGTGGCTCCCCACACGTCCAACACCCCTTCTTTGGCCCAGTAGTCCTGGTACCCGAAGTAGAAGATGACTGCCCACTGGCTTGGAACCCTAGTCTGTGCTGCTGAACAGGCCTAAACTTCTGCTGTTGCGGGCGATGTTGTTGCTACTGCTGTGGTCCTCGGTAAGGTGTTTGCTGCTGAGGTGGCAGTCGTCGTGGTGTAGCAAAATTGGATCCCCTCTGGAAGCGACGGTACCCCGACGTGTGTCTCGCTGGTGTCTACTGCTGCAGCATACCAGATGAACCCTGCCCTGCAAGTCTAGCTGGAGTCCTAGTCTGACCCCCACTAATAAGATCCTCCTATGCTATGAGGGCCTTTTGGACAGCGTCGTGTAAGGTTTGAGGCATCAAGATCCTAACCTTCGCATGTAGGCTGCCATTAAGGCCAAACACGAACCTGTTGACCTTGAGCTTCTCAGTGTTCAGGTGCGGAGCATACCGGAGAAACTCCATAAAACATGCCTCGTACTCGTGCACTATAAGACCTCCCTGTCGTAAGGCGTTGAACTCATTGAGCTGACGCTCAATGAATTCCTCAGAAAGATACCTCTCTCGGAACCGTTCCTCGAATAGTTCCCATGAAACGTCTTCAACAACCATGTTTAGCTGCGGCAGGAGCATCTTCCACCATAGAAGAGCGCTCCCCTTCAGTTGAAAGACCGCCATGCGGACCTTCATGTTGGAGGTATAATCACGAAGTGTGAAGCACATCACCATATTCTCCAACCATGCCTCGGCGGCTGCACCGTCCGGGGCACCAAAGAACTTGGGAAATTTTACCTTCTTGAGTTCACGGTGGATGTTACCTGTAACGGCCGGTGTGCACGGCGGAACCTCAACAGGTGTCGGTGCCCTGGCCTCATCTCTGTCTTATCTGCTGATCAGTGCCTCGGACATGCGCTGGAAAGATCTCATCATCCCCACAACATCGGCAACTGCGATCTGCTCCTGTCCAAGGCCCTGCTCGCCTCCCTGGGGGTTAGACCCCTTAGGCGTGGATGCTGCTGGAGGCGTCATGCCTCCTCCCTTAGCACCCCGTCGTCTGCCTCCTCGGTGTCCTCTAACCATGATTACCTGCACACACACAATCAACTTGATCAACAACAGAATAATCAAACATAATCATGTCAACGGATGTCGTAGCGAATCCCATGTCGCGGGTCGAACCCGCTCTGATACCATATGTAATGACCTCCTCGTTACAACAACAACTCTGAGAACAGGTGCAAATTTTTTTTTTTTTTTTGGGGGTTAAGGTGTGTGTGCGCATGTAGAAGTAACAAGAATACTTTACTCTACGTCACCACTTGACAACAAACAAGACACAACCACGACGTTCAGCACAAGAAGACCGGTAACTGCAACAAGATACAACCACAGGCATAAGGCGCACAACACAACCATTAAGACATACTGGGGGTGCACAGTAAGAATACAGAGGGAAGATTCCATGGTGTTAGGGTTACTATTTCTGCACAGGAAAGCAGGGCGTTTAGTCTTATGTCTTCCCGAAAGAAGATTAGACAGGCTCCTGGCCGACTGCTCAGGCAGAAACTAGTAACCCGACCTAGAACAAAATGCAAGCAAGATGAACACAGCAAGACGACCCCGACATATCACAATGACAACAAGCAATAAATGCCCCTAGACATAAGGTGTACAACTAGAAACTGTAAGCAGAAAATGACACCAGGTGTTAAGTACAGTACAGTCACAGACGGAATAATCCAACAATAGAGTTTACTATTTCTGCACAGAAAAGAAGGGATTTTAGTCTTATGACTTCTCGAAAGAAGATTAGACAGGCTCCTGGCTGACTGCTCAGGTAGAAACTAGTAATCTCTGTCAGGTGTGTCGCAAGAGTGGAAACCCTGCCTTTAAAGGGCCCGAGACTCTTGATACGACACTGGATTATTTACAAAGAAAAAATCACACACTCGGAGATATATACTAAGGCTACAAGGAGGTGTCTATACCCCGCCTGACGCAAGCAGACCAAGCAATGCAATATGACCAAGAACAATGAATCAGCGATCATCAAACTTCCTTCCATCAAGTGTAACATCAATTAACCATGGAGCTACTTAAGTCTACCTCATCAGATAATAATATAAAATGACGGAAAAAGGGACATCATCAATGATCGTCAAGACGCGAAGGCATCAAAAACCAACATATGTAACACCAATTTCATGGCGCAAGAGAACTGACCTACTAGATCTATCTAGCAAAGACCAAGGGTCGAGGCAAACTTCTACTTAAATCCATGTGCACGCTTTAATCAATCATCAAAATCAAGGATCCACTCATCCTTTTAAATCCAGGAGTCTCCATTATACTCAGCGCATACATCATGATAGAAAACAATAACTACATTTATTATAACTTTACATCATTACAGTTTATACCTCATTAAGGTTCCTAGATAAATATTACATTTATTTAGGTTTCTTGTAGCCATTAGGGCCTAAGTTGAGTGTATGGATTGCGATAATGGAATTAGAATGGGCACTTGTTGATGACAACCACCATGTGTGTTCCATTTGACCAGACTTACCTTGTTGACCTCTGTTATGTAGAGTAATATTAGTCACCCTAGGGTTGTTGTTATTGTAACTTAAGGTACATATAGATCATGATTGTTACGGTTAGCATCCAAAGAGTGGTCAAGCAAGAGGCTTGTTGTTTTGAGTTTCTGTTAGACAAAAATGTACAACATTAAATGAATTATATCCAAATTTCAACTCATTGATTAATCAAATAACAGGGGCAAGTCAATAGCTACAATTGAAGAAAGCATTTTTGCCAAGACACTTAACCCTTATTATAATCCATAATTCTTTTGTAGTTTGTCAGATTAGCAAGCTAAAATAGAAATTGAAATGACAAGTTTGGTGCCTTTTTCCTGCAAACCATCATTTTAGCATTTGTTTTAAATTTATAAATGAAATCACGGGCTAAATTAATGAATGGTTTTCATTTTATTATTAACTTATTGTTGGGCGATGTATCAATGCCAGCGAACAGTGCCAGGTTAGGAATAAATGAGTTTTAACCTCTTTAACTCAAAAAAAGTTCTGAACAAGGTTGCATAAGAAAATAAAAATATTTTACATGCACAGGGCAGTGAAGTTCGATTTAATCATACAAAATAAAAATCTAGATTCCTATTTATTTAGAAGTCTCGTGTTGAGTAATTAATTTCTGCCTTCGAATTTTACTGTAGTATCACACATTTGGTTTTTACTATGCATTAAAAATAGTATAGACTTCCTAAGATTTCTCTAGAAGAATCGTACAACCAATATACGGTCAATGTTCCAACAACAAATTTGAACTATGGTAAATATTTAAAATCGAAACATTACAATCTACGTGCATATTTTTATCAAATAATAAACAAATGAGAAAAATGGGAATGCTTTGGTTGGTAATAAATTATGGGTATATATGCTCAATACTGATCAACAAATTGTTCTTTTCAATAACAAGTAGAGTTATGATAATATCGTAAGGATTAAACCCTATATATAAGTATATATATTTAAACAGGAATTTTACGACAATCCGACTATAATAACTCTACATTTCTATATGTGTGTATATCCGTCAGGAAGAAATAATCTCATAACTTTTTCTAAAACTAATACAACATAATTTGTTGATGTATAACAATACACTTTGCATGCAAAGGAAATAAAAATCAACAAAATATAACAATGTACTCAGCAATGCGCTCAGTGAATTTTACAGCCACCAGTCAGCAATATACTCATGAATTTTCGGCCATAACTCAACAATAACCTCAGATGCTAATACGCCCAAGACAACAGTGGAAAAAAATGCCCAATATATCGTTTAAAAACGCAGATCATTAAGCCTTTAAATCTCAGTTCAAAATGCCCAAATATCATTTTTTTAAAAATGTAGATTATTAAGGATGTACAACGCACAGTATATGAACACCCAATATAACAATGTACAAACGCCCAATAGCACAGTTGCCCACTGTGCATACTAAAAACAACCAATGTAAGCAATGTTCACTGTGTGTAAAATAAAATCGCCCCAAAAATATATCAGTGGAAGCCATTTAATCAAACACCCCAGATAGACCAGTAAGACGCAGATCCTCAACGCCCAACACTTACAATGCAAGCCAAAAAAAAAGTTCTATCATTAACCACAACAATGAATTACAAAAACGAAATTCCAGAATTCCACATTCAATAACAATTTCCCCAAACAAATTCTCAGAACTACATCGTTGAAAGCATTCCTACGAACTTGCCAATAGAGTTTTCAGTAACACCATACACAGTCCTAAATCATAACAGTGATCATTTTATACAATCCAGGATGTTGAAATAAAAGGATATAACAACAATATTAATATTACACATTCCCGCACCATCATTTAAATTGCACAGTCTAGAATTACGGCAGAATGATTTTATACAGTCAGAGCGATGAATGAAAGGGGGAGATACAATATCAATAACATTAAAATTGCCGAATATAAAAATGCATTCTACTTCACCAATAAAAATCATACCGTTGCCTTGCGCCCACGTCGGAAGACGTCCCGCGCTCTGCGCCGCTTCCCGCGCTCCTTTCCGCTCCCGCTCGCCAACCGCAGAGAGCTCACCGGTACCTCCCATCCAATCGCTAGGGGTACTCTACTTCCCCCTTATCCCCCCGAGCCGCAAAGGGGCCGCACAAGATCCAGAGATAATACTAGCTTCTCAGCTCGCCCCCAAGGCTGAGCTACCACTCTAATACACCTGAGATAAGCCCAACTCCTCACAAGCGATCCGCCAAGCCACAATCCGACAGTGTAACGTTACGCTAACCATTCATCCACTGTTCCTTCTTTTCCCCTTCATTTATAGGAATTCGAGACCCACCTACTTTCCTAAATCATTGTTAATTTAATTTTGTTAATGACAACCTCTAAAAATTCACTGTCGTCCAAGTGTCACTAATCCCCACGGTTCTCCAAAAATTCATTTTTTTTTAATAATTAAAAGACTCAATTCCCTCACCCCCCCTCTAATCGATCCTACAATTACTCCTAGGGTTCCTAGATCCCCTCTCATGCTTTTAATAACTTTTCTAAAATGAAGTTGCCAAGATTTAGTTCATTTTAGTAACTCCTTAATTGTTGATTCCTTTTAGCTTTTTACCCTAGGTCTCCTACTTTCCATTATTAAGTTTCCTTTATTACAAGTTTCCTCGTTTCTATTTTTTTATTTCTCTCTTCTTCTTCTTCTTCTTCTTATTATTATTTATTTTATTTTTTTTAATATTTTTTTTTTGTTAAACCCAAAATGATAAATGAGCTTAATAGTCTTTTCAATATATTTTTAAAATCCTAAATTTTTATACTCCCACTCTTTAATAATTTTAATTCTTCTTTAAAATTTAAAAACCATGGGTTTCAATTAATTTATCCCCCTCATTACTTTACCCACTTTTCTTTTAAGAAGACTTTAATTAACACATAGGAGGGATTAGTTTAAGCCCTTATGTTTATTTTTGTAGGATCTTTTCTTAGGGCTTATCAGAATTTTATCTTAGAGATGTTTTTAAAATTAAGTTTAGATTTGAACTGGGAGACAATTTAATTAGGGGAGTCGTTTTGAGAATTTGTTTAGGCGTTAAGGTCTTAGGTTCATCTAGGGGGTCTCATCATCATCACCAATGCGACGTGCCCTTCAGGACGCACTACGTGCTCCAAGGGTGCCACTCACCTCGTTTTCCTCTGTGGCGCGACGTGCCCTTCAGGATGCACCACGTGCTCCAAGGGTGCCACTCGCCCACTTGTGTTTCTTTTGCATGACGTGCCCTTCAGGATGCACAACGTGCTCTAAGGGTGCCACTCACCGACTTGACGGATTGGTAGACATCTATAACCCCTGGAGTCAACACTCCGCCAGGTGAACTTGTGGGAGACTAAGGGCTCTAAGGAATAAGTCCCCTGCCTTATTGCACGCCCCTTAGAATCATCGCGAGCGACTGTCGCAGTCTTCCCTCATGACATCGTGGATCCTCTCGAACTAGGTAATCGTTAACCTACAGTTCGAGCTACGGCGGGAGTGCTAGTAGGCTGTGGCAGGGCTACTGTCCACACCTCTCCCTCAACTTCTCTGGAAATTATGTGTGGCCCCTTTACCCCATATGTGATTCTGGTCGGCAAGCTATCGTCAGCCTGCATCATCAACCATCATGTCATAACATGTGAACAACATATCATCAATCAATAATATCATGGTAAATAAAACAACTCAAATAGCACACTCCCTAACTCAATCCGAAGTCCAAGGGTTTCGTCGATGCCTCTGCATCCTCTAGGTCAAAAACCCTGCACACTCAAATAAATTGAGTCAATAGCACCTGTCTACATCAAGTAGTAAAACATCATGTCGTCTATCATAACGCACCATAATCAAGCATAAATGTATTACTATCAGAAAAGTCTAGATCACTTGCGAGCAAGTGTCCTCAAAGAATAAGTTTTGTAAGTGCGCCAGAGCGGGATGTTACAAAATTCTATTCATAGTTTGTTCTTTCAGAAGTTAAGAGGTCCTCTGTTCAAGCAATGATTCTCTATATCTGGTCACTCTGGATTTAAACACGTTTTTGTTTAACCAAGTTCCTCTTTAAATGTAACATGAAGTAAAAGATTCTTGTTTCTTTTATCAAAAGGAATGTTACACCAACGGAAATCGTTTTTTCTAGAGGTCTCGCCAATTTCAACTCTGCGTATTCGTATGCATTTGTTTTTTATTGTAAAATGGATCCAGTTTACAGTTTGAATAGTCATATGCCCATAGTCGTTTTATTTTTGCATATATTTGACTCTGTTGAAATATATATATACGTATACATTTAGCTCTGTTTCATTCATTCGTCCCTGTTAACGTTTAAAACATACATATATATGCATGGTTCAAATTTGATTTATATATATGTAGATGCATAGGAAATAGCTTTGTCTGTTCGTTCTACTCTGTTACAGTTTGAAGACGCATATAATGATTTATGTTCAAGTTTAATATATATACATATAATCGCATAAAATTTGATCTATGTGTTCCTTCTACTTTGTTAAAGTTTGGAAAGCATATAATGGTTCTCAAGTTTGATAGGCACATATATAAGCTCTGTTGGATATTTGATTTGATTCATGTTTGATATATATATATATGTAAACATATAGCCGCATATAATAGCGTTTTGCATTCCATCTACTCTGTTAAAGTTCGAAACGCATAAATGGTTCTATTCCAAGTTTGATGAATAGACGCATACAATAGCTCTGTTTGACTATTCGATTATGTTCATATTTGATATATATATATATATATATTGTAAACATATAGCCGCATATAATAGCGTTGTGCATTCCATCCACTCTGTTAAAGTTCAAAACACATAAATGGTTCTATTCCAACTTTGATGAATAGATGCATACAATAACTTTGTTTGACTATTCGATTATGCTCATATTTCATATATATATATATATATATATAAACACATAGACGCATTCAATAGTTCTGTGCACTCCTTCTACTCTGTTAAAGTTTGATATACATGTATATATGCGTACAATGACTCTGTTCGCTCAAAACAATTGATTCTGAAAAATAATTTTGTATTTCAATCTTATAGATACTCACTGAATTTTCTAACAGCCTCTATCTGGGATCTTGCATGTATACCAGCGTTAATAAACTCATTAGCATTAACCAAATTCGTTCCACAGGGGGATAGAATACTAAATATTTAAGTACATAAAAGATTTACGACATTTACACGATCATTCAAACAGCTACTAGAAGTCTCATCTGTATAGCGATAACACAAATAGTAATTTCAATACAAAAAACAAAACACATCCTTCAGACAGATGGATTTTAAGGTACATATCTGAACTAGACTTGCAGAGAAAACAAAGGGAACAACCATGTTCCTCCCAACCATAGAACCGAGCAGCCACGACTACTTGCCCGATTCACCCCCTAGCTTGACCATGAGTCCATAAGGGCGAACTTGGAACTCCCTCTACAACACTGTCCTTTGATTCAATCACCTTTTCCCTTGCCTCACACCCTCACAGTGTTCATAACAGCAAGTGAAAAGGAAAAACAAAATAGACTCTTTCCCAACATACTCAGCAGTGTCCTGCCTCCTCGCATATGCCTATTTGTAACTTGCCGAGGTGTTTTCCTTTCCTTGGGAATTTTCGTAGATTCCTAAATCCCTGATTTTCAGGGGCTACCAATGGCCAAATCACTAATTTTCCACTTGTAAAACTCAGCCCTGGGGTAGTTCCAACATGTTCCCTACTCATGGAGTCATGGTCAGCTAATTGTAACATGGTTGTTCCATTTGTCTTCCTACAATAAATATGAAATATTCAATTTTTTAACAAGTGTCATTGTCCAATATCTACTTGGGATAAATCAGATCTTTTCCCAACAGTCAAAATCATTTATTACAATCATAAAATTTGAAATTGGGAATTTCCATAAATGGAAAATGTTTTCCAATTTTGAGTTTACTAAAAACGGAAATAAATTTCCAGCAATTTAAATTCTAAAAATAATTTTTATTTTTTGTATTTTTGGGGATTTCACATCCTTTCTCCCTTAAATAAAACATTGTCCTTAGTGTTCATTCCTTTCCTGGAATAGGATTGGATGAGATTTCTACAATTCTCCTTCCAACTCCCAAGGGGCCTCCTCAGGACTAAAGTGCTTCCATTGCACCTTTACCTGAGCAACGGCTCTGTTCCGAAGTGCTATGTCTCTCCAGTCCAGAATGTGCAGGGATTCCACCTAGAACTCACCTTTGGGATCCACCTGCACCAAGTTCCAATCAATCATATGAGTAGGGTCATGAATATATTTTTTCAACAATGAAACATGAAACACATTATGAATTCTTAGATTAGCTGGAAGTGCAAGTTGGTATGCTAAGGGTCCAATTTGAGCTAGTATGTTGAAGGGCCCATAGAACCTGGGTGCCAGTTTGGCACAGTTTCTCAGCTTCAATGAGATTTTCCAGGATTTGACCTTCAAGTATATATAGTCTCCCGCTTGAAACTCTAAGTGTCTTCTTTTTATATCTGCATAGCTCTTTTTTCCGTCCTGTGCTTCCTTCAAGTTTTGGTGTACCTTTATCACCATGTTCTCCATATTGTGGATCATTTCTGGTCCAACAATGAGTCTTTCAGCCAATTTATCCCAACTAATTGGAGTCGTACACTTTTTGTCGTACAATACCTCGAAAGGGATCAACTTTGCTGAAGTTTGATACCCATTGTTATATGCAAATTCTACCAAGTGTATATAATCCTCCCACTTGTTTGGTTTTGTTCTTACGTACATGCGGAGCATATCCTCTATTATTTCGTTTTTTCTTTCAGTTTGTCCATCTGTTTGTGGATGGTAACTTGTACTGAAATTTAAGTTGGTATTGAGCCCTGCAAACAATTCCTTCCAAAAAGTGGATGTGAATTTTACGTCTCTATCTGAAATCACCATTTTAGGAATGCCATGTAGTCTAAAGATGTATTTCATGAATATTTCAGCAATGTTTATAGCTTTAAAAGTAGACCTTACCGGAATAAAGTGTGTAGACTTACTGAGTTTATCGATTACCACCATGATGGAGTCATTTTGTTTCTGAGTTTTAGGCAAACTTGTTATAAAGTCAAGTGATATAGTCTCCCATTTCCATTATTGTACTGGTAATGGCTGTAAGAGGTCGGTTGGATGCTGGTGTTCGACCTTAATCTGCTGACAATCCTGACACCTAGGCAAGTATTCTACTATTTCTCCCTTCATATTAGGCCAATAAAATAGTTTCCTAAGTGTTGTTAACCTTTTTTGGTAACCCGGGTGGCCAGAATACGACTTCTTATGTAATTCGTTCAAGATTGTTATCTTTAACCCTGCTGAGTCCATTATGTAAAGTCTGTTCTTAAATCGTAGCAGTCCCTTCTCATTGACACTTAGATCTAAAATATTTGAGTTCACGGTAATATTTGAAAATTCTTCCATCATTTTGGCATAGTTTTTGTCATCAATACTTGTCGTCCTTATTCTTTCCTCTAGATCCCTTTCTGCTCTGCTAATGTTCATCTCAAATAACCCGTGGATTCTTCTACTTAATGCATATGCTACTTTGTTTTCCTTGCCTTTGATATGTCTAACTTCAAATTCGATTTCACTTAATAAGGCTAACCACCTTGCTTGCCTTGCGTTAAGATTTGGTTGGTTAAACAAAAATTTTACCCCGCTATTATCTATTAATAATAGGATTTTTCTGCCCATTATATAATGTCACCACATCTTTAAGGCGTGTATTACTGCTATCAATTCTAAGTCATGTGTGACGTAATTTCGCTTGTTCTCTTTTAATTTCCGGGACTCATAACAAATAACATGTCCTTCCTGAGTTAGGACACCACCTAGCCCTTCTTTACTTGCATCAACACATACCGTGTAGTCTTTATCTGGGTCTGCTACTTTTAATATGGGTGTCATTGTCAATAATTCCTTTAGTTTGTTGAAGTTGTCTTGACATTTCTCTGACCATTTAAACCTGGTCACTTTCTTTTGTAATGATGTGATCTGGTAGGCTATCTTGGAAAACCTCTCTATAAACCTTCGGTAATATCCGGTGATTCCCATGAATGACCGTATATCCACTACATCTCTAGGTACCAACCATTCCATAATGGCTTTCATCTTTTCCGGGTCTATGGCAATGCCCTCTGCTGATATTACATGTCTGAGATATTGTATTTCCTTTTGATAGAAGTCACACTTGTCAAAATTGGTGTACAGTTTGTGCTTCCTTAACATTTGCAGAACTATTCTTAGGTGTTCCTCATGTTCCTCCCCCGTCTTTGAATAGAACATGATATCGTCAATGAATACCACCACGCACTTGTCCAAGTACTTACTGAAAATATTATTCATTAGGCACATAAATGTGGTTGGGGCATTAGTGATTCCAAAAGGTATGACTACAAACTCATAGTGTCCATATCTTGTCTAAAATGTTTTTTTGTTTATGTCCTCGTCTTTTATCCGAACTTGATGATACCCGGATCGTAAGTGCAATTTTGAAAAGATCTTGGCCCCTCCTACTTGATCGAACATATCATTTATCCTTGGTAAGGGGTACTTATTTTTTATAGTCATCTTATTCAGTTGTCTATAGTTGATAGATAATCTTAGAGTATCTTCCTTCTTTTTCACAAAGAGGACTGGTGCTCCCCAAGGTGAGACACTTGGCCTGATATACTCTTTGCCCAACAATTCCTGTAATTGTATTTTTAATTCGGTCAGTTTTGGGAGACTCATCCGGTAAGGTGCCTTTGAGATAGGGGCAGAACTAGGTAACAGATATATGGAGAAATCTATTTCCCTTCTAGGGGGTAATTCTGGTATCTCTTCCACAAACATGTCTCTGAAATCTCGCAGGACAGCAAAGTCTTCCTACATTGACTTATCTTTCTTTTCTACCAGGCTCGTCACTTGGATGGCATAAACTTGACATCCTTTTCTCACACATTTCGTTAGCTGCATCGATGATATTTGTCTGACCGATACCAGTTTTGGTATACCTTGGGTTGTCCTAGTGGTGCCAGAATCATCCTTATAGCTAAGTATCTTTTTATAACAATTTAATATTTCTTTGTGTCATTCCAACCAGTCCATCCCAATAATCATATCATAATATCCTAGTGGTAGGATGTTTATATCAATCCTTATAGTTTGACCATCTAGGTTGAACTCAAAATCCAGAATATAGTCAATTACTTTCCTTTTTGCACCTGTTGCCAGTTGCACGAGCCATGGTTTTGTGTTCGTCAGTCTCTTAAGTTTATTTGACTCTATCACCTTCAGAGTAACATAACTCAATGTTTCCCCGGGGTCAATTAAAACAAAAATTTTAGTGTCATGAATTTTACCTTCGACTTCTACCATTGAGGACTTGTGGTCAGCTTATCGTCCATCAATGGCCCCATTTATCTGATGTAGGATCTTACCTATGTCTCCCACGGTCGAGGCTTCTTCTAGGTTATGAATGGTTTTTCTGTTTATTGAACTCAGATGGGGGAAATTTCTCCTGAGATGAGGCTCTCCACATTCCCAACACTTTAATGGCTCGTGGGAGTTGTCCCCAAACCTCTTCGTTCCCAGGTTTGTCGGTTTTCCACTGCCTTGAGTGTTCAGAGTATTGGAGTGAAAATCCTTTCTCGAAAAACTCTTTGTGGTACTTTGATAAGGAGCTGGCTAGTACCCCTTCTTCTGTGGGTTCATTCGATCCTGTTTCTTAACCTTCCAGGTCTTGGGAAGCACTGTCTACTATTTGTATTGGTCGTAGCACATTCACGCTTTTCTGAATACTTCACTTAATGACTTGGGGTTGTCAAACTCAATTATGTGGTAGACAGCTTAGAAATCGTTGGATTTTTACTTTATCCTCCCATATGTATTGTACAAATCTTAACAGATCCAAAAATTTGTTTATAAGGTCCTCCATCATCGTCTGTCTGAGTCGTAACTCATAAAATTCCTTTGTCTTCCTTTCATAATAATTTTCAGAAAGGTATTGCTTCTTGAAATACTTCTTAAAGTCAGACCAGTCCAATTGTTTCTCCTTTAGGCCCTCGGCCAACTTCAAATCTTGCCACCAAATACTGGCCTTCCCTTTCGGATTGTAGATGACCATCCTGACCTTCATGTTGTTGGAATAGTTGTAGATTTGGAAATGCTTTTTGATGTCAAATAGCCATGCCTCTTCTTCTTCTCCTGTCCTAGATTCCCCATCAAAGATAGCTGGTTTAATTTTTTTAAATTCTCCTTCAAGGTGGTCCACTTGTTTTCTTTTTCTGTCAGTTTTTGTTCCATCCTCAGCTGGCGGTGTTCCTTCAGATGAACTGTCTCCTTTTTCTGTTTCTATCCCTAAGTTCTTGGAGGCTCTTTTGCTGACTTCTTCATCGTTATTGTTGTCTTTTGGGATTTTCTTCGTCACTATACTGTGCAACAGGACTTTGTTTATCTCCTGTTGTTCTTGATGTGCCTTCTTCAATTTTTCACTATCGGCTTTAAAAATTTGTAGTTCGATGATCGGGTTCCGCATTGTTTCCAATACTTCTCTGGGTGAGCTTCCGTCGCTATTCTGCCTTGTATCTCCAGGAGGTCCTTACTGTGGATTATCTTCCATCCTATTTTCTGCATTGTCTCGAGCTGCCATACGTATTCACCAAAACAGAGAAACTCTTATGTTTGTAACCATACAATTTATTAGTTTTTTTTTTTGGGGGGGAAGACAAAAACAAAACAATCATGTACTAAGCGCTACCGTGGCCCTGTTCAGGTCCAGTGTTGTAACTTTTGCTCTGATACCATATGTACTTGGTAATGTACTTGCTATTTGGTTTCGTTTGACCCACTCGTGAGCCAGATACTTACACCTTGTTTTATTTGCATGACCTTATAACATGCTGGCTTAACACACCTGGCTTAAGTAAAACCATTGGCTTAATATCTTTGATAAACTTTGAAAGGGAATTAAGTCCAAAACTTACTTTACCATAAGGTTTATTATAGTGCGCATACTTTTTTCTAAGGTTTATTATAGTCCCTTTGTTTTTATCAAAAACGTACTATGCACATAGAGCTATGTCTCGGGTTTATTAAGGCTCAAGCGCTACCTAACTATGTCAACGTCAGTCTTCAAGTCATGACTGGTAAGGTCTTTAATGTGGTTAAAAACTGTACTGGAGAGGTTCTCCATGCGATCTCCTTTGATGGTTGTATTTCGTTATGTTACAACTCATCCCTCCCATAACCAATCGAACATGACCCACATCCGAACCTAACTAACTCTCTTCCACTGGCTAGCGTAATGAAATGATAAATTTCGGGGTTGGTAATCGATTGGTTCTTTGGACGGTCATAGTTTTGGTTTACTTCGTATCTCCTGCATTTAAGGTGGCGGATGTGCCTATCAGGAGGTGTTTAAGACTCTACCAGGGATTTTAATAAACGGTCCTACAACCCACAGTCCCGAAGTCTCTTCATCCAACTCCTTTCAATCTAGATATGCCATCTTGCCCTAGAGCAAGGTCTTACACATTACAGGTTGTACAGAATGATGATCACGCCTCTTAGGTTTTCATTTCTCCCTTGCACCTTCATAGGGGAGGCTCTGCAAATTTCAGAGGAAACAACTACCACCTCCGTGAGAAACCCTTGGTGCATTTGACAGTAATGCTTGGTAAGTTTCACTAAGTGACTGTCGTAATCTTGGATTTTGAACAAAGTTTAATGTTTGGTTGAAGCTGGGAAGGAAAGAGTTGGTTCTCGTTTACTTCATTGTGGTTAGATACTTACCTTTCCCTCATAGAGTCTACATGTCTTTTTTCTTTTGTTTTCGTAGTGAAAGTAAATGGTTTTTATTGCTGTAATACCTGGGTCACAAACCCTCTGCTACTGGAAACTATACATAAGGTTTCCTATGCGTGTGTCCTGTGGAATTACCTCGGTTATATCCTTGTCTACCCTATACTCAGAAACTGTAATTGGGATGATTCAGAGTAGTATTCCTCGATGATGTTAGGTTATTCTTCAAGATTAATATGATGTCATTCCTTGCCTTCCTTTCCTTGTTCGTTGAGGGTTTTCTCTTCAAATGAATTCTTGTTTTGTAATTTTTACACAACCATTTTTATTTTGTCAAGGAAAAGAATATCTTTCATTTGGTCTTTCTATGTACTGATGGTGGGGATCTTACTGTTACGAGGGCACCCACTAGGAGCTTCCAGACTCTTCTCCCTTCCATTTGGGTTGATTACGAAGTATGGCAACAGGGGGGTGTGGTGTTTCGGCCCTGAGTTAAGTATTTGGTAGGCTATGGTCATCATTGTTTACTTCTTGAGTTTATAGCACAATGTTATTCCTCTATAAGTTTCTGATGTATTGTTGTGTTGGTCGAATGCAGGTGTGCCCCTTCCCAGCGTGGGTTCTAGCCTGTACTCGGCCTGGCAAAGGTACTCGGGTTCCAAATAATAAACCCCTTCCTCTTGTTCAGATAAAGTGTTCTCGAATTATGTTCGTAGTTTGTTCTTTCGGAAGTTAAGAGGTCCTATGTTCAAGCACTAATTCTCTATATATGATCACTGAGGGTTTAAACACATTTTTGTTTAACCAAGTTCCTCTTTAAATGTAACATCAAGTAAAAGATTCTTGTTTCTTTTATCAAAAGGACTGTTACACCAACTGAAATTATTTTTTCTAGAGGTCTCGCCATTTTCAACTCTGCGTATTCATATGCGTTTGTTTTCGATTGTAAAATGGATCCGGTTTACAGTTTGAATAGTCATATTCCCATAGTCATTTTATTCGTGCATATATTTGACTCTATTGAAATATATATATATATATATATATATATATATATATATATATATATATATATATATA
>ML787639.1:304867-328587 GCA_009831015.1 Picea engelmannii | reverse complement strand
TTCTACTCTGTTACAGTTTAGAGACGCATATAACGATTTTTGTTCAAGTTTAATATATATACATATAGTCGCATAAAATTTTCTCTATGCGTTCCTTCTACTTTCTTAAAGTTTGGAATGCATATAATGGTTCTCAAGTTTGATAGACACATATATTAGCTCTGTTGGCTATTCGATTTTGTTCATGTTTGATATATATATATATATATATAAATATATGTAAACATATAGCCGCATATAATAGTGTTGTGCATTCCATCTACTCTGTTAAAGTTCGAAATGCATAAATGGTTCTATTCCAAGTTTGATGAATAGACACATACAATAGCTCTGTTTGACTATTCGATTATGTTCATATTTGATATATATATATATATATATATGTAAACATATAGCCACATATAATAGTGTTGTGCATTCCATCTACTCTGTTAAAATTCAAAATGCATAAATGGTTCTATTCCAAGTTTGATGAATAGATGCATTCAATAGTTTTGTGCACTCCTTCTACTCTGTTAAAGTTTTATATACATCTATATATGCATACAATGACTCTGTACGCTCAAAACAATTGATTCTGAAAAATAATTTTGTATTTAAATCCTATAGATACTGACTGAATTTTCGAACAACCTCTGTCTAGGATATTGCATGTATACCAGCGTTAATAAAATCATTAACATTAACCAAATTCGTTCCACAGGGGGGTAGAATACTGAATATTTAAGTACAGAAAATATTTACGACGGTTACACGATCATTCAAACAACTACTAGAACTCTCGTATATATAACGATAACACAAATAGTAATTGCAATACAACAAAAAAAACACATCCTTCAGACATATAGAGTTTAGGGTACATATCTGAACTAGACTTGCAAAGAAAACAAAGGGAACAACCACGTTCCTCCCAACCGTAGAACCGATCAGCCACGACTACCTGCCCGATGCACCCCTAGCCTGACCATGAGTCCATAAGGGAAAACTTGGTACTCCCTCTACAACAATGTTCTTTGATTCAGTCACATTTTCCCTTGCCTCACACCCTCCCAGTGTTCGTAATAGCAAGTGAAAAGGAAAAACAAAATAGACTCTTTCCCAACATACTCAGCAGTGTCCTGCCTTCCCGCATATCCCTATTTGTAACTTGCCTAGGTCTTTTCCCTTCCTTGGGAATTTTCACAGCTTCCTAAATCCCTGATTTTCAGAGGCTTCCAATGGCCAAATCACTAATTTTCCACTTGTAAAACTCATCCCAAGGGTAGTTCCAACATGTTGCCCACTCATGGAGTCATGGTCAGCTACTTGTAACATGGTTATTCCATTTGTCTTCCTGCAATAAATATGAAATATTATGTTTTTTAACAAGTGTCATTGTCCAATATCTAGTTGGGACAAATCAGATCTCTTCCCAACATTCAAAATCATTTATTACAATCATAAAATTCGAAATTCAGAATTGCCATAAATGGAAAAAATTTTCCAATTTCGAATTTACTAAAAATGGAAATAAATTTCCAGCAATTTCAATTCTAAAAATAATTTTTATTTTCTTTATTTTTGGGGATGTCACATCCTTTCCCCCTTATATAAAATATTGTCCTCAGTGTTCGTTCCTTTCCTGGAATAGGATTGGATGAGATTTCCACAATTCTCCTTCCAACTCCCAAGTAGCCTCCTCAGGACTAAAGTGCTTCCATTGCACCTTTACCTGAGCAATGGCTCTGTTCCGAAGTGCTATTTCTCTCCAGTCCAGAATGTGCAAGGATTCCACCTAGAACTCGCCTTCGGGTTCCACCTACACCAATTTCCAATCAATCATATGAGTAGGGTCATGAATATATTTTTTCAACAATGAAACATGAAACACATTATGAATTCTTAGATTAGATGGAAGTGCAAGTTGGTATGCTACAGGTCCAATTCGAGCTAGTATATCGAAGGGCCCATAGAACCTGGGTGGTATTTTGGCATAGTTTCCCAACTTCAATGAGCTTTTCCGAGCTTTGACCTTCAAGTATACATGGTCTCCCGCTTGAAACTCTAAGTGTCTTATTTTTAGATCTGCATAGCTCTTTTGTCTATCCTGTGCTTCTTTCAAGTTTTGTTGTACCTTTCTCACCATGCTCTCCATATCCTGGAGCATTTCTGGTCCAACCATGAGTTTTTCAGTCAGGTTATCCCAACTAATTGGATTTGCACACTTTCTTCCATACAATACCTCGAAAGGGCTCAACTTTGCTGAAGTTTGATACCCATTGTTATATGCAAATTCTACCAAGTGTATATAATCCTCCCACTTGTTTGGTTTTGTTCTTACGTACATGTGGAGCATATCCTCTATGATTTGGTTTGTTCTTTGGGTTTGTCCATCTGTTTGTGGATGATAACTTGTACTGAAATTTAAGTTGGTATTGAGCCCTGCAAACAATTCCTTCCAAAACGCGGATGTGAATTTTACGTCTCTATCTTAAATCACCATTTTAGGAATGCCATGTAGTCTAAAGATTTATTTCATGAATATTTAAGCAATGTTTATAGCTTTAAAAGTAGACCTTACACGAATAAAGTGTGCAGAATTACTGAGTTTATCAATTACCACCATGATGGAGTCATTCTGTTTCTGAGTTTTAGGCAAACCTGTTATGAAGTCAAGTGATATAGTCTCCCATTTCCATTCTGGTACTGGTAATGGCTATAAGAGGCTGGCTGGATGTTAGTGTTCGGCCTTAACCTGCTGACAATCCTAACACCTAGCCAAGTATTTTGCTATTTCACCCTTCATATTAGGGCAATAAAATAGTTTCCTAAGTGTTGTTATCATTTTTTGGTAACCTGGGTGGCCAAAATACGGCTTCTTATGTACTTCGTCCAAAATTGTTATCTTTAACCCTGCTGAGTCCGATATGTAAAGTTTGTTCTGATATCGTACCAGTCCCTTCTCATCGACACTTAGATCTAAAATGTCTGAGTTCACGGTAATATTTGAAAATTATTCCATCATTTTGGTATAGTTTTCGTCATCAATACCTGTCTTCCTTATTCTTTCTTCCAGATCCCTTTCTTCTCTACTAATGTTCATCTCAAATAACCCATGGATTCTTCTACTTAATGTGTCTGCTACCTTGTTTTCCTTGCCCTTGATATGTCTAACCTCGAATTCAAATTCTCTTAAGAAGGCTAACCACCTTGCTTGCCTTGCGTTAAGATCTGGTTGGTTAAAAAGATATTTTACCCCGCTATTATTTGTTAATAATAGGATTTTTCTGCCCATTATGTAATGTCGCCACATATTTAAGGCATGTATTACTGCTACCAATTCTAAGTCATGTGTGACGTAATTTTGCTCGTGCTCTTTTAATTTCCAGGACTCATAACAAATAACATGTCCTTCTTGAGTTAGGACACCACCTGGCCCTTCTTTACTTGCATCGACACATACCGTGAAGTCTTTATTTGGGTCTGCTACTTTTAATATGGGTGTCATTGTCAATAATTCATTTAGTTTGTTGAAGCTGTCTTGACATTTCTCTAACCAGTTAAACCTAGTCCCTTTCTTTTGTAATGATGTGATCAGGTAGGCTATCTTGGAAAACCCCTCTATAAACCTACGGTAATATCCAGTGATTCCCATGAATGACCATATATCTGCTACATCTCTAGGTACCGACCATTCCATAATGGCTTTCGTCTTTTCCGGGTCTACGTCAATGCCCTCTACTGATATTACATGTCCGAGATATTGTATTTCCTTTTGATAGAAGTCACACTGTCGAAATTGGCGTACATTTTGTGCTTCCTTAACATTTGCAGAACTATTCTTAAGTATTCCTCATGTTCCTCATCCGTCTTTGAATAGACGAGGATATCGTCAATGAATACCACCATGAACTTGTCCAAGTACTTACTAAAAATATTGTTCATTAGGCACATAAATGTCATTGGGGCATTAGTGAGTCTGAAAGGTACGACTACAAACTCGTAGTGTCCATATCTTGTCTGAAATGTTGTTTTGTTTATGTCCTTGTCTTTTATCCGAACTTGATGATACCCATATCGTAAGTCCAATTTTGAAAAGATATTGGCCCCTCCTACTTGATCGAACAGATCATTTATCCTTGGTAAGGGGTACTTATTTTTTATAGTCATCTTGTTCAGTTGTCTATAGTTTATACATAATCTTAGAGTATCATCCTTCTTTTTCACAAAGAGGACTGGTGCTCCCCAAGGTGAGACACTTGGCCTGATACACTCTTTGTCCAACAAATCCTGTAATTGTATTTTTAATTCGGTCAGTTCTAGGAGACTCATCCGGTAAGGTGGCTTTGAGATAGGGGCAGAATTGGGTAACATATATATTTAGAAATCTATTTCCCTTCTAGGGGGTAATTCCGGTATCTCTTCCACAAACATATCTCTGAAATCTCGCAGGACAGTAAATTCCTCCAACTTTGGCTTATGTTTCTTTTCTGCCAGGCTCGTCGCTTGGATGGCATAAACTAGACATCCTTTTCTCACACATTTCGTTAGCTGCATCGATGATGTTTGTCTGACCGATACCGATTTTGGTATACCTTGGGCTATCCTAGTGGTGCCAGAATCATCCTTATAGCTAAGTATCTTTGTATAACAATTTAATATTTCTTTGTGTCAATCCAGCCAGTCCATCCCAATAATCATAACGTAAGATCCTAGTGGTAGGATGTTCAGATTGGTCCTTATAGTTTGACCATCTATGTTGAACTCAAAATCCAAAATATAGTCAATTACTTTCCTTTTTGCACCTGTTGCTAGTTGTCCGAGCCATGATTTTGCGTGGTTCAGTCTCTTAAGTTTATTTGACTCTACCACCTTCGTAGTAACATAACTCAATGTTTCCACGGAGTCAATTAAAACAGAAATTAGATTGTCATGAATTTTACCTTTGACTTCTACCACTGAGGACTGGTAGTCAACTTGTCATCCATCAATGGCCGCATTTATCTGATGTAGGTTCCTGCCTATGTCTCCCACAGTCGAGGCTTCTTGTAGGTTATGAATGGCAGTTCTGTTTGTTCAACTTAGGCGGGGGAAGTTTCTCCTGAGATGAGGCTCTCCACATTCCCAACACTTTAATGGCTCGCGGGAGCTATCACCAAACATCTTCATTCCCAGGTTTGTCGATTTAACGCTGCCTTGAGTGTTTGGAGGATTGGAGTGAAAATCCTTTCTCGAAAAACTCTTTGTGGTACTCCAATAAGGAGTTGGCTAGTACCCCTTCTTCTGCGAGTTCATTCGATCTTGTTTCTTAACCTTCTAGGTCTTGGGAAGTTATGCCCACTGTTTTTACTAGTCGTAGCACATTCACACTTTTCTAAATACTTCACTTAAGGATTTGGGGTTGTCAAACTCAATTCTGTCCTTGTAGGACTGTGGTAGACAGCATAGAAATCACTGGATTTTTACTTTATCCTCTCGGATGTATGGTACAAATCTTAACAGATCCAAAAATTTGTTTATAAGGTCCTCCATCGTCATCTGTCTGAGTCGTAACTCTTAAAATTCCTTTGTCTTCCTTTCATAATAATTTTCAGAAAGGTACTACTTCTTGAAATACTTCTTAAAGTCAGACCATTCCAACTGTTTCTCCTTTAGGCCCTCTGCCAACCTCAGATCTTGCCACCAAATACTAGCCTTCCCTTTAAGATTGTAGATGGCCATCCTGACCTTCATGTTGCTGGAATATTTATATATTTGGAAATACTTTTTGATGTCCAATAGCCATGCCTCTGCTTCTTCTGCTTTCCTGGATTCCCTGTCAAAGATAGCGAGTTTAATTTTTTTAAATTCTCCTTCAAGGTGGTCCACTTGTTTTCTTTTTCTATCAGTTTTTGTTCCATCCTCAGCTAGCGGTGTTCCTTCAGACGAACTGTCTCCTTTTTCTATTTCTGGACCTGAGTTCATGGAGGCTCTTTTGCTGACTTCTTCATCGTTATTGTTGTCTTTTGGGCTTTTTTTGGTCACTATACTGCGCAACAGGACTTCGTTTATCTCTTGCTGTTTTTGCTGTGCCTTCTTCAATTTTTCATTGTCGGCTTTAAAGATCTGTAGTTCGACGACCAGGTTCCTGATTGTTTCCAATACTTCTATGGGTGAGCTTCCGTCACTATTCTGCCTTGTATCTCCAGGAGGTCCTTGTTGTCGATTTTATTCCATCTTGTTTTCTGCATTGTCTCGAGTTGCCATACATATTCACCAAAACAGAGAAAGTCTTATGTTTGTAACCATACAATTTATTAGTTTTTTTTTTTTTTGGAAGACAAAAACAAAACAATCATGTACTAAGCGCTACAGTGGCCCTGTCCAGGTCCAGTGTTGTAACTTTCGCTTTGATACCATATTAAATGAACCTAAAAATTATCATAAAAAATAAACTTATGTGGTAATGTACTTGCTATTTGGTTTCGTTTGACCCACTCGTGAGCCAGATACTTACACTTTGTTTTATTTGGATGACCTTATAACATGATGGTTTAACACACCTGGCTTAAGTAAAACCCTTGGCTTAATATCTTTGACAAAATTTGAAAGGCAATTAAGTCCAAAACTTACTTTACCATAAGGTTTATTATAGTGCGCGTACTTTTTTCTAAGGTTTATCATAGTCCCTTTGTGTTTATCAAAAACGTACTATGCACATAGAGCTATGTCTCGGGTTTATCAAGGATCAAGCACTACCTAACTATGTCAATGTCAGTCTTTAAGTCGTGACTGGTAAGGTCTTTAATGTGGTTAAAAACTGTATTGGAAAGGTTCTCCAAGAGATATCCTTGGATGGTTCTATTTCATTATGTTACAACCCGTCCCTCCCATAACCAATCGACCACGACCCACATCCAAACCTAACTAACTCTCTTTTTCTGGCCAGGGTAATCAAATGATAAATTTTGGGGTTGGTAATCGATTGTTTCTTTGGACGATCATAGTTTTGGTTTACTTCATATCTCCTGCATTTAAGGTGGCGGATGTGCCTGTAAAGAGGTGTTTAAGACTCTACCAGGGATTTTAATAAAGGGTCCTACAACCCGCAATCTCGATGTCTCTTCCTCTGAATCCTTCCAATCTGGATATGCTAGCTTCCCCTAGAGCAGGGTCTTACATGTTACAAGTTGTACAGAATGATGATCGTGCCTCTTAGGTTTTCATTTCTCCCTTGCGCCTTCGTAGGGGAGGCTCTGCAACTTTCACAAGAAACAACTACCACCTCCATGAGCAACCGTTGGTGCAGTTGATGGTAATGCCTGGTAAGTTTCACTAAGTGACTGTCGTAATCTTGGATTTTGAACAGAGTTTAATGTTTGGTTGAAGCTGGGAAGGAAAGAGTTGGTTCCTGTTTACTTCATTGTGGTTGGAGACTTACCTTGCCCTCATAGAGTCTACGCATCTTTTTTCTTTTCTTTTTGTAGTGAAAGTAAAGGGTTTTTCTTATTATAATACCTGGGTCATAGACCCTCTACTACTGGGAACTATACATAAGGTTTGTTATGTGTGTGTCTCATGGAATTACCCCGGTTAAATCCTTGTCTACCCTATACTCAGAAACTGTAACTGGGATGATTCAGAGTAGTATTCGTCGATGATGTTAGGTTATTCTTCAAGATTAATATGATGCCGTTCCTTGCCTTCCTTGCCTTTTTCGTTGAGGGTTTTCTTTTCAAATGATTTCTTGTTTTGTAATTTTCGCACATCCATTTTTATTTTGTCAAGGAAAAGAATATTTTTCCTTCAGTTTTCTATGTACTGATGGTGGGGATCTTACTGTTGCGAGGGTACCCACCAGGAGCTTCCAGACTCTTCTCCCTTCCATCTGGGTTGATTAGGAAGTATGGCAACAGGAGGGTGTGGCGTTTCAGCCCTGAGTTAAGTATGCGGTAGGCTACAATCATCATTGTTTCCTTCTAGAGTTTATAGCACAATGTTATTAGTCTATAAGTTTTTGATGTATTATTGTGTTGGTCGAATGCAGGTGTGCCCCTTACCAGCGTGGGTTTCAGCCTCTACTCGGCCTGGAAAAGGTACTCAGGTTCCAAATAATAAACCCCTTCCTCTTGTTCATATCGGGTGTTCTCGAATTTTGTTCGTAGTTTGTTCTTTCGGAAGTTAAGAGGTACTCTGTTCAAGCACTGATTCTTTGTATCTGATCACTGAGGGTTTAAACACATTTTTGTTTAACCAAGTTCCTCTTTAAATGTAACATGAAGTAAAAGATTCTTGTTTCTTTGATCAAAAGGACTGTTACACCAACTGAAATCGTTTTTTCTAGACGTCTCATCAATTTCAACTCTGCGTATTCGTATGCGTTTGTTTTCGATTGTAAAATGGATCTGGTTTACAGTTTGAATAGTCATATGCCCATAGTCATTTTATTCGTGGATATATTTGACTCTGTTGAAATATATATATATATATATATATATATATATATATATATATATACGTATACATTTAGCTCTATTTCGTTCATTCGTCCATGTTAACGTTTAAAACATACATATATATGCATGGTTCGAATTTGATTTATATATATGTAGACACATAGGAAATAGCTATGTCTGTTTGTTCTACTTTGTTACAGTTTGAAGATGCATATAACAATTTCTGTTCAAGTTTAATATATATAAATATAGTCGCATAAAATTTTCTCTGTGCGTTCCTTCTACTTTGTTAAAGTTTGGAATGCATATAATGGTTCTCAAGTTTGATAGACGCATATATTAGCTCTATTGGGTATTCGATTATGTTCATGTTTGATATATATATATATATATATATATATATATGTAAACATATATCCGCATACAATAGCGTTGTGCATTCCATCCACTCTATTAAAGTTCGAAACGCATAAATGGTTCTATTCCAAGTTTGATGAATAGACGCATACAATAGCTCAGTTTGACTATTCGATTCTATTCATATTTGATATATATATATATATATATATATAAACACATAGACACATTCAATAGTTCTGTGCACTCCTTCTACTCTGTTAAAGTTTGATATACATCTATATATGCGTACAATGACTCTGTTCGCTCAAAACAATTGATTCTGAAAAATAATTTTGTATTTAAATCCTATATATACTCACTGAATTTTCGAACATCCTCTGTCTAGGATATTGCTTGTATACCAACGTTAATAAACTCATTAACATTAACCAAATCCATTCCACAGGGGGGTATAATACTGAATATTTAAGTACAAAAAAGATTTACAACAGTTACACGATCTTTCAAATAGCTACTAGAACTCTCGTCTGTATAACGATAACACAAACAATAATTTCAATACAACAAACAAAACACATCCTTCAGATAGATAGATTTTAGGGTACATATCTGAACTAGACTTGTAGAGAAATCAAAGGGAACAACCAAGTTCCTCCCAACCCTAGAACCGAGCAGCCATGACTACTTGCCTGATTCATCCCCTAGCCTGACCATGAGTCCATAAGGGAGAGCTTGGAACTCCCTCTACAAAACTGTCCTTCGATTCAGTCACCTTTTCCCCTGCCTCACACCCTCCTAGTGTTTGTAACAACAAGTGAAAAGGAAAAACAAAATAGACTCTTTCCCAACATACTGAACAGTGTCCTGCCTCCTCGCATATGCCTATTTGTAACTGTCCTAGGTCTTTTCCCTTCCTTGGGAATTTTCACAACTTCCTAAATCCATGATTTTTAGGGGCTTCCAATGGACAAATCACTAATTTTCCACTTGTAAAACTCAGCCCAGGGGTAGTTCCAACATGTTCCCCACTCATGGAGTCATGGTCAACTACTTGTAACATGGTTGTTCCATTTGTCTTCCTGCAATAAATATGAAATATTCTGTTTTTTAATAAGTTTCATTATCCAATATATAGTTGGGACAAATCATATCTCTTCCCAACAGTCAAAATCATTTATTACAATCATAAAATTTGAAATTTGGAATTGCCATAAATGGCAAAAATTTTCCAATTTCGAATTTACTAAAAACGGAAATAAATTTCCAGCAATTTAAGTGTTCGTTCCTTTCGTGGAACAGGATTGGATGAGATTTCCGCAATTCTCCTTCCAACTCCCAAGTGGCCTTCTCAGGACTAAAGTGCTTCCATTGCACCTTTACCTGAGCAACGACTCTGTTCCGAGGTGTTATTTCTCTCCGGTCCAGAATGTGCAGGGATTCCACCTGGAACTCGCCTTCGGGTTCCACCTGCACCAAGTTCCAACCAATCATATGAGTAGGGTCATGAATATATTTTTTCAACAATTAAACATGAAACACATTATGAATTATTAGATTAGCTGGAAGTGCAAGTTGGTATGCTACGAGTCTAATTCGAGCTAGTATCTCGAAGGGCCCATAGAACTTGGGTGCCAATTTGGCATAGTTTCCCAGCTTAAATGAGATTTGATTGGCTTTGCACTTCAAGTATACATGGTCTCCCACTTGAAACTCTAAGTGTAGATCTGCATAGCTCTTTTGTTTGTCCTGTTCCTCCTTCAAGTTTTGTTGTACCTTTCTCACCATGCTCTCCATATCTTGGAGCATTTATGGTCCAACCATGAGTCTGTCAGCTGGGTTATCCCAACTAATTAGAGTTTTACACTTTCTGTCGTACAATACCTCTAAAGGGATTATCTTTTCTGATGTTTTATACCCATTGTTATATGAAAATTCTACCAAGTGTATATAATCCTCCCACTTGTTTGGTTTTGTTCTTACGTACATGCAGAGCATATCGTCTATGATTTGGTTTGTTCTTTTAGTTTGTCCATCAATTTGTGGATGATAACTTGTACTGAAATTTAAGTTGGTATTGAGCCCTRCATACAATTGCTTCCAAAAAGCGGATGTGAATTTTACGTCTCTATCTGAAATCACCATTTTAGGAATGCCATGCAGTCTAAAGATTTATTTCATGAATATTTCAGCAATGTTTATAGCTTTAAAAGTAGACCTTATAGGAATAAAGTGTGCAGACTTACTGAGTTTATCGATTACCACCATGATGGAGTCATTCTGTTTCTAAGTTTTAGGCAAACCTGTTATAAATTCAAGTGATATAGTCTCCCATTTCCATTCTGGTACTCGTAATGGCTGTAAGAGGTCGGATGGATGTTGGTGTTTGGCCTTAACCTACTGACAATCCTGACACCTAGCCAAGTATTCTATTGTTTCGGCCTTCATATTAGGCCAATAAAATTGTTTCCTAAGTGTTGTTATCAGTTTTTGGTAACCCAGGTGGCCAGAATACAAATTCTTATGTACTTCGTCCAAGATTGTTATCTTTAACCCTACTGAGTCCGGTATGTAAACCCTGTTCTTAAATCATAGCAGTCCCTTCTCATCGACACTTAGATCTAAAATATTTGAGTTCGTGGTAATATTTGAAAATTATTCCATCATTTTGGTATAGTTTTCATCATCATTACCTGTCGTCCTTATTCTTTCTTTGAGATCCCTTTTTTCTCTGCTAATGTTCATCTCAAATAACCCATGGATTCTTCTACTTAATGCGTCTGCTACTTTATTTTCCTTTCCCTTGATATGTTTAACTTCGAATTTGAATTCTCTTAAGAAGGATAACCACCTTGCTTGCCTTGCGTTAAGATCTGGTTGGTTAAACATATATTTTACCCTGCTATTATCTGTTAATAATAGTATTTTTCTGCCAATTATGTAATGTCACCACATCTTTAAGGCGTGTATTACTGCTGCCAATTCTAAGTCATGCGTGATGTAATTTTGCTCGTGCTCTTTTAATTTCCGGGACTCATAACAAATAACATGTCCTTCCTGAGTTAGGACACCACCTAGCCCTTCTTTACTTGCATCAACACATACCATGAAGTCTTTATCTGGGTCTGCTACTTTTAATATGGGTGTCATTGTCAATAATTCCTTTAGTTTGTTGAAGCTGTCTTGACATTTCTCTGACCAGTTAAACCTAGTCCCTTTCTTTTGTAATGATGTGATATGGTAGGCTATCGTGGAAAACCCCTCTATAAACTTGCGGTAATATCCGGTGATTCCCATGAATCACCGAATATCCACTACATCTCTAGGTACCAATCATTCCATAATGGCTTTCGTCTTTTCCGAGTCTAAGGCAATGCCCTCTGCTGATATTACATCTTTGAGATATTGTATTTCCTTTTGATATAAGCCACACTTGTTGAAATTGGTGTATAGTTTGTTCTTCCTTAACGTTAGCAGAACTATTCTTAAGTGTTCCTCATGTTCCTCCTTCATCTTTGAATAGACCAGGATATCATCAATGAATACCACCATGAACTTGTCCAAGTGCTTACTGAAAATACTGTTCATTAGGCACACAAATGTGGTTGGGGCATTAGTGAGTCCAAAAGGTACGACTAGAAACTCATAGTGCCTATATCTTGTCCGAAATGTTGTTTTGTTTATGTCCTCTTCTTTTATCTGAACTTGATGATACCTGGATCGTAAGTCCAATGTTGAAAATATCTTGGCCCCTCCTACTTGATTGAACAAATCATTTATCCTTGGTAAGGGGTACTTATCTTTTATAGTCATCTTGTTCAGTTGTCTATAGTCGATACATAATCTTAGAGTACCGTCCTTCTTTTTCACAAAGAGGACTAGTGCTCCCCAAGGTGAGACACTTGGCCTGAAATACTCTTTGTCCAACAATTCCTATAATTGTATTTTTAATTCGGTCAGTTATGGGAGACTCATCCGGTAAGGTGACTTTGAGATAGGGGCAAAACCGCTTAACAGATATATGGAGAAATCTATTTCCCTTCTAGGGGGTAATTCTGGTATCTCTTCCACAAACATGTCTCTAAAATCTTGCAGGACAACAAAGTCTTCCAACTTTGGCTTATCTTTCTTTTCTGCAAGGCTCGTCACTTGGATGGAATAAACTTGACATCCTTTTCTCACACATTTCGTTACCTGCATCGATGATATTTGTCTGACCGATACCGGTTTTGGTATACCTTGGGTTGACCTAGTGGTGCCAGAATCATCCTTATAGCTAAATACTTCGGATAACAATTTAATATTGCTTTGTGTCGTTCCAACCAGTCCATCCCAATAATCATATCGTCAGATCCTAGTGGTAGGATGTTAAGATCGGTCCTTATAGTTTGACCATCTAGGTTCAACTCAAAATCCGGAATATAGTCAATTACTTTCCTTTTTTCACCTGTTACTAGTTGCACGAGCCATGATTTTGTGTGCTTCAGTTTCTTAAGTTTATTTGAATCTACCACCTTCGAAGTAACATAACTCCTAGGTCAATTAAAATAGAAATTCGAGTGTCATGAATTTTACCTTCGGCTTATACCACTAAGGACTGGTGGTTAGCTTGTCATCCATCAATGGCTACATTTATCTTATGTAGGCTCCTGCCTATGTCTCCCACGGTCGAGGCTTATTGCAGGTTATGAATGGCAGTTATATTTGTTGAACTTAGATGGGGGCAGTTTCTCCTGAGATGAGGCTCTCCACATTCCCAACACTTTAATGGCTCGCGGGAGCTATCCCCAAACCTCTTCATTCCCAGGTTTGTCGGTTTTCTGCTGCCTTGGGTGTTCGGAGGATTGGAGTGAAAATCCTTTCTCGAAAAACTCTTTGCGGTACTCCGATAAGGAGTTGGCTAGTACCCCTTCTTCTGCAGGTTCATTCGATATTGTTTATTAACCTTCCAGGTCTTGGGAAGCTCTGCCTATTGTTTGTACTGGTTGTAGCACATTTGCACTTTTCTGAATACTTCACTTAAATATTTGGGGTTGTCAAACTCAATTCTGTCCTTGTAGGACTATGGTAGACAACCTAGAAATCGTTGGATTTTTACTTTATCCTCCCGGATGTATGGTACGAATCTTAACAGATCTAGAAATTTGTTTATAAGGTCCTCCATCGTCATCTGTCTAAGTTGTAATTCATAAAATTCCTTTGTCTTCCTTTCATAATAATTTTCAGAAAGGTACTGCTTCTTGAAATACTTCTTAAAGTCAGACCATTCCAACTGTTTCTCCTTTAGTCCCTCGGCCAACTTCAAATATTGCCACCAAATACTGGCCTTCCCTTTCAGATTGTAGATGGCCATCCTGACCTTCATGTTGCTAGAATAGTTGTAGATTTGGAAATACTTTTTGATGTCCAATAAACATGCCTATGCTTCTTCTCCTGTCTTGGATTCCCCATCAAAGTTAGAGGGTTTAATTTTTTAAAATTCTCCTTCAAGGTGGTCCACTTGTTTTTTTTTTCTGTCAGTTTTTGTTCCATCCTCAGCTGGCGGTGTTCCTTCAGACGAACTGTCTCCCTTTTTTGTTTCTGGCCCTGAGTTCTTGGAGGCTCTTTTGCTGCATTCTTCATCGTTATTGTTGTCTTTTGGGATTTTCTTGGTCACTATACTGCGCAGCAGGACGTCGTTTATCTCTTGTTGTTCTTCTTGTGCATTCTTCAATTTTTCATTGTCATCTTTAAAGATTTGTAGTTCGACGATCAAGTTCCTCATTGTTTCCAATACTTCTGTGGGTGAGCTTCCATCACTATTCTACCTTTTATCTCTAGGAGGTCCTTGTTGTGGATTTTCTTCCATCCCGTTTTCTGCATTGTCTCGAGTTTCCATACTTATTCACCGAAACAGAGAAAGTCTTATGTTTGTAACCATACAATTTATTAGTTTTTTTGGGGGGGCGGAAGAAAAAAACAAAACAATCATGTAATAAGCGCTACAGTGGCCCTGTTCAGGTCCATTGTTGTAACTTTCGCTGGGATACCATATGTAATGAACCCAAAAATTCTCATAAAAAAAAATAATTATGTGGTAATGTACTTGCTATTTGGTTTCGTTTGACCCACTCGTGAGGCAGTTACTTACACTTTGTTTTATTTGCATGACCTTATAACATGCTGGCTTAAAACACCTGACTTAAGTAAAACCCTTGGCTTAATATCTTTGACAAAATTCGAAAGGCAATTAAGTCCAAAACTTACTTTATCATAAGGTTTATTATAGTGCGCGTAGTTTATTGTAAGGTTTATTATAGTCCCTTTGTGTTTATCAAAAATGTACTATGCACATAGAGCTATGTCTCAGGTTTATCAAGGCTCAAGCGCTACCTAACTATGTCAACGTCAGTCTTTAAGTTGTGATTGGTAAGGTATTTAATGTGGTTAAAAACTGTATTGGAAAGGTTCTCCAAGCGATCTTCTTTGATAGTTCTATTTCGTTATGTTACAACTCGTCCCTACTATAACCAATCAAGAACGACCCACATCCGAACATAACTAACTCTCTTCCACTGGCCAGTGTAACGAAATGATAAATTTTGGGGTTGGTAATCGACTGGTTCTTTGGACGGTCATAGTTTTGGTTTACTTCGTATTTCCTGCATTTAAGGTTGTGGATGTGCCTGTTAGGAGGTGTTTAAGACTCTGCCAGGGATTTTAATAGAGTCCTACAACCCACAGTCACGATGTCTCTTCCTCCAACTCCTTCCAATCTAGATATGCCAACTTTCCCTAGAGCAGGGTCTTACACATTACAAGTTGTACAGAATGATGATCGTTCCTCTTAGGTTTTCATTTCTCCCTTACGGCTTTGTAGGGGAGGCTCTGCAACTTTCACAGGAAACAACTACCACCTCAGTGAGCAATTCTTGGTGCAGTTGATGATAATGCCTGGAAAGTTTCACTAAGTGACTGTCGAAATCTCGTATTTTGAACAGATTTTAATGTTTGGTTGAAGCTAGCAAGCAAAGAGTTGGTTCCTGCTTACTTCACTATGGTTAGAGACATACCTTGCCCTCATAGAGTCTACACGTCTTTTTTCTTTTGTTTTCGTAGTGACAGTAAAGGGTTTTTCTTGCTGTAATACCTGGGTTGCAGACCCTCTATTACTGGGAACTATACATAAGGTTTGCTATGCATGTGTCCCGTGGAATTACCCCGGTTAAATCCTTGTCTACCCTATACTCAGAAATTGTAACTGGGATGATTCATGGTAGAATTCCTCGATGATGTTAGGTTATTCTTCAAGATTAATATGATGTCGTTCCTTGCCTTCCTTGCCTTGTTCGTTGAGGGTTTTCTTTTCAAATGATTTCTTGTTTTGTAATTTTCGCACAACCATTTTTATTTTGTCAAGGAAAAGAATATTTGTCATTCGGTTTTTCTATGTACTGATGGTGGGGATATTATTGTTGCGAGGGTTCCCACCAGGAGCTTCCAGACTCTTCTCCCTTCCGTCTGGGTTGATTACGAAGTATGGCAATAGGAGGGTGTGGTGTTTCGTCCCTAAGTTAAGTATTCGGTAGGCTATGGTCATCATTGTTTCCTTCTTGAGTTTATAGCACAATATTATTCCTCTATAAGTTTCTGATGTATTATTGTGTTGGTCGAATGCAGGTGTGCCCCTTCCCAACACGGGTTCCAGCCTCTACTCGGCCTAGCAAAGGTACTCGGGTTCCAAATAATAAACCCCTTCCTCTTGTTCAGATTGGGTGTTCTCGAATTCTGTTCATAGTTTGTTCTTTCGGAAGTTAAGAGGTCCTCTGTTCAAGCACTGATTCTTTGTATCTGATCACTGAGGGTTTAAACACATTTTTGTTTAACCAAGTTCCTCTTTAAATGTAACATCAAGTAAAAGATTCTTGTTTCTTTTATCAAAAGGATTGTTACACCAACTGAAATCGGTTTTTCTAGAGGTCTCACCAATTTCAACTCTGCGTATTTGTATGCATTTGTTTTCGATTGTACAATGGATCTGGTTTACAGTTTGAATAGTCATATGCCCATAGTCATTTTATTCATGCATATATTTGACTCTATTGAAATATATATATATATATATATATATATATATATATATATATATATGTATAGTATGGATGATTTTAGGGGCTAAATTTCTCTCATGGGCTAATTTTCCATGGCTTTTCCAAAAATGAGATTCGCTATTTTAAAAATTATTCGCACAAATCCTATAGGATAAAATTATTTTACCTTAAAAATCGCCAAAATTTTATAAAATTTATACAAAATCGTTAGAAATTTGAATATTTTTACAAAAATATCGCCAAACATTTCTAGTTCGCATATGAAGGATTAGTAAGATTCGCCAAGGTTTCTACATTTTAAAATAAATTTCCATCCTTAAAATCATCCTTAAATTGTATACATTTAGCTCTGTTTCGTTCATTCGTCCCTGTTAACGTTTAAAACATACATATATATGCATGGTTCGAATTTGATTTATATAGGTGTAGATGCATAGGAAATAGCTATGTCTGTTTGTTCTACTTTGTTACAGTTTGAATATGCATATAACGATTTATGTTCAAGTTTAATATATATACATATAATCGCATAAAATTTGCTCTGTGCGTTCCTTCTACTTTGCTAAAGTTTGGAATGCATATAATGCTTCTCAAGTTTGATAGACGCATATATTATCTCTGTTGGCTATTCGATTCTATACATATATATATATATATATATATATATATATATAGCTGCATATAATAGCACTATGCATTCCATCTACCCTGTTAAAGTTCGAAATGCATAAATGGTTCTATTCCAAGTTTGACGAATAGATGCATACAATAGCTCTGTTTGACTATTCGATTACGTTCACATTTGATATATATATATATATATATATGTATGTATGTAAACATATAGCCGCATATAATAGCGTTTTGCATTCCATCTACTCTGTTAAAGTTCGAAATGCATAAATGGTTATATTCCAAGTTTGATGAATAGACGCATACAATAACTTTGTTTGACTATTCGATTATGTTCATATTCGATATATGTATATATAAACACATAGACGCATTCAATAGTTCTGTGCACTCCTTCTACTCTGTTAAAGTTTGATATACTTCTATATATGCGTACAATGACTCTGTTCGCTCAAAACAATTGATTTTGAAAAACAATTTTGTATTTAAATCCTATAGATACTGACTGAATTTTCGAATAGCCTCTGTCTCGGATCTTGCATGTATACCAGCGTTAATAAACTCATTAACATTAATCAACTTCATTCCATAGGGGGGTAGAATACTAGATATTTAAGTACAAAAAAGATTTACGACAGTTACACGATCATTCAAACAACTACTAGAACTCTCGTCTGTATAACGATAACACAAACAGTAATTTCAATACAACAAACAAAACACATCCTTCAGATAGATAGAGTTTAGGGTACATATCTGAACTAGACTTGCAGAGAAAACAAAGGGAACAACCACGTTCCTCCCAACCGTAGAACCGAGCAGCCACGACTACTTGCCTGATTCACCCCCTGGCCTGACCATGAGTCTATAAGAGCGAACTTGGAACTCCCTCTACAACACTGTCCTTTGATTCAGTCACCTTTTCCCTTGCCTCACACCCACCTAGTGTTCGTAACAACAAGTGAAAAAGAAAAACAAAAGAGACTATTTCCCAGCATACTCAGCAGCGTCCTGCCTCCTTTCATATGCATATTTGTAACTTGCCTAGGTCTTTTCCCTTCCTTGGGAATTTTCGCAGCTTCCTAAATCCCTAATTTTTAGGGGCTGCCAATGGCCAAATCACTAATTTTCCACTTGTAAAACTTAGCCCTAGGGGTAGTTCCAACATGTTCCCCAGTCATGGAGTCATGGTCAGCTACTTGTAACATGGTTGTTCCATTTGTCTTCCTGCAATAAATATGAAATATTCTGTTTTTTAACAAGTGTCATTGTCCAATATCTAGTTGGGACAAATCAAATGTCTGTCCAACAGTCAAAATCATTTATTACAATCATAAAATTCGAAATTCAGAATTGCCATAAATGGCAAAAAAATTTCAATTTCGAATTTACTAAAATCGGAAATAAATTTCCAGCAATTTAAATTCTAAAAATAATTTTTATTTTCTTTATTTTTGGGGATGTCACAGCCGAACTATCTTTTGGCCGAAAAATAGTTCAACCGAACAATTGTTCGACCGAAAGAGGATTGCCAAAAGGAAAATATCCGGCCGACTAAATTTTTACACGCAAATCGAGGGTGTGGTTATTGCACCATTCGATTTGACGTTTCATTTTTCGACCGAAAAATAGTTCGACTGAAAACAATATCTTTCAGCCAAAAATAATATTAGTTCGGCCGAAAAAAGGTTTTTCGGAATTTTGGAGACCTGATTGTCACGAAAGTGTAACCCACCTCCATGATTTCACCCATAAGCGGGATATGTTCATGAAATTGTAATCCTATGGAAATGGTCATCATATTGTGACGTTATTATGTCTGTTCTGTTATGCTACCATGCTTGTCAAATTGTGACAATATGGCTATGCTAATCACACTACGACAACACGATTATGCTCATCACATTGCAATGATACGGAAATGTTGATCATAGTGTGATGGGGTTGTTTTCATCACATTGCAATGATGAGGCTATATTCATCATATTGTGATGATGAGTCTATGGTTGTAACATTACGACAATATGGTTATGTTTGTCACAGTGCAACGATGGGGCTATGTTTGTCACATTATGATGATATGGAAATTTTCGTCACATTACGATGTTACTATGTTTGTCATGTGACACTACCATGTTTGTCACATTGTGAGAATATGGCTATGTTCATCATATTACGACAATGGGGATATGTTCATCAGATCACAACGACATGGCTATATTCGTCAGATTACGACGTTACTATGTTTGTAATATTGTGATGCTACTATGTTCATCACATTGCAACATTACTATGTCCCCCATATTAGAACATTTGGTTTTGTTAGTTACATTGGTTTTGTTCCTCGTGTTAGAATTTTCAGATAAGTATTATGAGTAAAAATTCATAGAAAGACTATGGAAATGTTCTTTTACTCATAGGACTAACGCCTCTCTTAAACAAAATCAGCACCCACACTGAAGCACTCCTATATTATACTAGGGCAATGCCCCTCTCACTCTAATATCTAACTCTCAGCAAATTTGATTTGATATGAAGATCCATCAGTGCTCAAATGGCGACCGCGATTACATGGAACAAATGCATCTGCAAACGTGGGCAGTGCCTGAATCCGGTGTTTCTGACAGAAGGGGCGCTCAACAATCAGCGCGACAACTGCTGAAACAACGATTCCCAACCAGCGAAGAGATGGCGAGTTAGAGCTCGATTCTCCCTTATATCATTTCTAGAGCTCGGTTATGAAAATAGGAGTCGAATCCCTACAAATCCTCTTGCTCTGCTCCAGCGTGGTTAAACTATGAATATAGTCAGAAGAGATCTGCGAGTCTTTCACATCCGCCGACATTCCCAAAATCTCTTGGATCGTTGACCTCTTAGCCGGAGACAACGCCCTTCAAGCGACCGTTGATTTGTCACCGGTAGGAGTCATCGGCGGCGTTGGCTCCTTCCATCTCTTTTTCACGCACGGAGCGTACCCAATGGTGGAGTTGATCAGTTGGAAAAGAGCGGCCGTGGAGAAAGGATGGCAATGGTATCTTCACAGTCGGTTATTCTGCCCGAGCGGTTCATCTGACTCCTCTAATTCCGCCGACGGATTTCTGTCGATTAAGAAGCTTCGACTTCCGAACCATTAGTGTGGCGATTTCTTATTGGACCAGTTGTTGGGATCAGGGTATAAATTTGATTTGCACTTTTATGAGTAAATCAAATTTTTATGATTTTTATTTTTTTTTCTTTAAAACTACTTACTTTTATTTTTATTTTTGTGTGGCATTTAAAAATTATTTATCATATGTGTTTTTGTTCATTTTTTTTTTGTAAATACAAAATCATTCTAAGCACAACATAAAATTATTATGAAATTGTAATTAATATAATATCATCAAAGTGTGTGACATGGAATACAATACCATTAAAAACATAAACAAAAAGTTTAACAAATTATCTTGATATACTAACTTGCACACAATTTCAATTTTGAAAATTACTAAATAAGAGGTTCCAACTTCTTTCTATGCCTGTAATCTGCATAGATTCAATCATTGTAAAAAAACAATAACTACAACATACAGGAAAAGGAAAAAAAATGTGTTTTTGGAAAGACATTAAAAATACAGGTGGGAAGGTATTTAAATGGGGATACTAAAAAGCCAAGAAGGTGTTTTCTAGCTTCTTCCAAAGAAAGACAATTTTCATCAATATAATTGCAATTTAATATTAGTGACAGTTACTTCTTTGGATAGTTGCATGCAGGTTTTGGTCAGTGTTTCTGAATCCTTGATCTTTTCTTCCCTCCATCTACTATAGAAATGACAACCTGTACTATGGATAACCTTTGCTATGAAATTTATAACTTGTGATATGTATGCTTTACACAAAAATCAACATTCAAATTTAGGAAATTGTTATTATTATATATATATATATTAAGTGAAAGTGGTTAAAAATAGAAAACATTGGCCATGAGGGCCTAACTTGAAGCCATGGGGGCACCTTAAGATACTATATTAAATGGTATCGTGACCCATGCACACATAAGTGGATCAAAGACCAACCCCATGTCCTTCAAATTTAAAGTCCTCAAGGTATAGGAGACTTAGTGATGGAGTGTGTTGTTAAGACATTATGTGATGTTAAAGTCATCTATTCTAAACCTGCAACGACAAAAAATCTAGCCATATTAAGGGTTGGTGTGGCTCAGGCCGTGCTATCACTAGGTAATTTTAACTACTTAGATGTACCTGAGTCACGGTTTCTCAACCACACAAACTAGCAAACAAAAAAATTTGAAAAAACTGATAAATACATTTTTTTAAATAAGTGGATAAAAATATGTGATGTTACACATTTAGCTTTATATATATTTGTTAATAATATATATATATATATATATATATATATATATATATAAACTAACCATAACGCCCTCATCATTCCTTAATCTTATAAAATATTTGTGTTGAAGTACGTACACGTGACTTATAGGTAAAGTCTTTCTTAAGGTGCTCAATGTAAAGACGGGGTAAAAATCTCTCCTATTACGTCGAGGATTGATCAGTTATCAGGCCTCATATGACTGCTACGATGTTAAAGATTTATAAGATATTATGCTTCATATACAATATCATTGGCAAAGGCCTCGGAAGCATCCAAGCAAGCAACCAAGCCAGAAGTGGATACAAAGGCAGCTTAAGCACTATAGCATGTCCACCAGTCGCAAATCCAGTCCTAGCATTTAAATTTATGCAAACCAATGGTTAAAGTGGTTTATTCAAATTTTTGTTAGCAAATTTAAAATGTAATTATTGTATATTTTTAGTATAGCATTTAAATAGGTGTTTTTATTATATTATTAATATTGAAGTCTAGGAGACATTATGTTACATGTCTAGTTAACTAATTTAGTAATATAAATAAAACTTAAATGTTTTGATGGGTTTAGGGTTATCCTTTCTATTGCTGGTTTAAATTTCAGTCCTTTAGAAAAGTTAGATACAGTTTGAGTAAGTTGAGTGGATATGAATACACCTAATAAAACTTTAAATGTCAAAGGAGAGTAGGATATATATATATTGTTTAGACCTACACCAATTTAAAGCTTTAAATTCAACAGATATTTTATTATAAAATTAATTATTTAACTAAATACAATTATTAATAATTAAATATATAAATTAAGATGAAATTAAACTAATATGATATATATATGATGCAGTTTATTCAGTTTATTGTACATTTTTTTTTTTTTAATACTTTACAGTTTGAGTGGATATGAATATACCTAATAAACATGTGTTTTCTCTTTTAAATATTAAAGGAGAGTAGGATATATATATCTTCTTAGACTTACACCAATTTAAAACCCTAAATTCAATAAATATTTTGTTATAAAATTAATTATTTAACTAAATACAATTATTAATAATTAAATATATAAATTAAGATGGAATTAAACTAATATGATATATATATATATGAATGATGCAGTTTATTGTACATTTTCTTTAATACTTTACTGTAAAATATATTTTATTTGGATTTAATAAAATTTTCTTCCTAAATTAAAATATTTTTTATAAAAACAATTATTTGAATAAATATGATTATTAATAATTAAATGTATGAAAAGCAGAAACCAAGCTGCCTGTGTGGCAGCTATCTGGGTGTTTATTTCCTGTGTTTGATGTTAGAAAATATGAAGCATTGTAAAGAAACCACGGGAAAACCTGAAGTAATCGGAGGATTTTCAAATTTGGGAATCCACAATCAAACAAAAGTCACACTCTCTGCATTTATTATGTATCGTTTAGCTATAGTAAGTAGGCCAGAGCAAGCTAGCTGAATGCAAGAATCCAAATAACTTCTCAGTTGAAAGATCAAAATCATTTCTCAAACCAAAATGACCTCCCGAATATAATATAACCATCATATTAGTACCCACATAACGCAAGAATCCAAATAACTTCTCAGTTGAAAGATCAAAATCATTTCTCAGACTAAAATGACCTCACGAATAGAATGTAACCATCATGTTAATACCCAAATTCTGTCTTATTTATGTAGCGGTGATGTTGAGCATCAGGTCCCCGAGGATTCTGCCGTTTGAATAGGAAATTTTTCGTTCAAACTCTCCAGGATAATATTCTCGATCCTCCGCTTTCGCTTTCGGTCTGGCCCACAGTACCACGTTCGTCACCGCTATTCTGAAATTGTTCAGTCATTA